>JAMJFZ010001249.1:2517500-2600000 GCA_026225945.1 Cricetomys ansorgei
GAATAAACCGGGGTTATAGAAAGCACACGCAGGGGCTGCACAGATGGCTCAGTGGTTAAGAGAACTTGCTGATCTTCCAGAGGACCAAATTCAGTTCTCAGAACCTGTGTCAGCAAGCTGAGCCTCCTGATGTTCCAGCTCCAGAAGATCCGATGCCCTCTTCCGGTCTCTGCAGATACCAGCATACATGTGCCACACACACAAACACTCACATACGTGTGCACACATGCATCAGTAAGACTAACATAAATCTTAAAAAAATAAAATAAGTTCTGGATGGTGGTGGCACAGGCCTTTCATCCCAGCACTTGGGATACAGAGGCAGGTGAATCTCTATGAGTTTGAGGCCAGCCTGGTCTACAGAGTGGGTTCCAGGACAGCCAGAGTGACAATAGAGAAACCCTGTCTTGAAAAAAAACACATAAAATAAAAAATGAGATAAAAAAGTGCGCACGAAGCAAACTCTTTGCTGCCAAGCGAGGTCTCCAGCGTCTCACGTGTAGCTCACCCGGCCCCCACCTCGGCTCCGACGATGATGGTGGTGATGCTGCTGCTGATGTGTGTATGCGTGTATGTGAACATGCTGTAGCCCCAGTGTAGTCAGAGGACAACGTGCAGGAATCAGCTCTTTGCTTCCCCCGTATGGGTTCTGGAAACTGAACTCAGGTCATCAAATTTAGCTGCAAGCCCCCTCGACCCACTGAGCCGTCTCACAGGCCCCGGCCTCCAACTCTGTAGCCCTCTCGCTAGGCAAAGGGTAGCCTTGGCTCCCCTGGACACAGGAACGGAGTGACAGTATGCAGATGTGTCCTTCCTTTTCTCTTACTGCAAACATGATCAGGGGTTCGGGTGGGCTGAGTCTCAGAGGCAGCAAAGAGACACACTCCCAGCACCGAGAGGCAGAGGCAGGGGGATGGGAGGTTCCAGGCCAGCCCTGGGTACACAGTGTGTGGGGAGGAGACACGAGGCAAAACAAAACAAAGCAAAAACAAGTGCCTGGCTCCAGCTGTTTCATCCAGAAGTATGGTGAAGAGGAGATTGCCGTGAAACCAGACCTTTGCCACCAAGCTGGATTCAGGAACTGTCCACATGTTTGTCACCTGATAGACCAGTTATAACCGGGCCACAGAGAGACCCCTATCCAGACACCCTGCTCCCCACAAGGGCTCTGTATGCCACCCCCCCCCCATCCTTCAGTGACTAGAAGACATTCAATAGGCGTAGGGCTGGGTCTACATTTAATAGTCCGGGAAGGTGGCGTCCTCACAGGGTGGTGTAAAAAGAGCAAAATGATTTTGGATAAACCCTGAAGAAATTTTATTGCCCAGCACAGCGGTAAATCAAACCCTCTGTAAATGCAATAAAACAATTGTTTAGTCTGCATGGCTCATACCACAGACCTCAGGATTCTGTGTTTTGATCTTATTGCTGCAATAAACTGTCTAGACGGCAATTAACAAACTGCTTTTCCTTCAGATGTTTGGAGGGCCGGTGAAGCAGCTTCAGCACTTACAAATACAGGGGCTTCTTCCTGGCCCCTGTAATGACTGGGTTGGGGAGAGTGGGCAGGACTGGAATCTGGCCAGAAGGAGCCTCCTGGGGAGCTCCTTTCTAGGATCACCCCCAGATGATCTCATAGATGCTTCTGCAACCTCAGCTTGTTATTCCGAAGCCCCACGTCAGAGGTGGCAGGGATGGATTTTATTTATTGAGAACATTTTCATTACATTATTTAGAGGAGGGGGGCACGGGTGCCACCATGTGTGTGTCAACATCAGAGGACAGTTTGAGGGAGTCTCCTTCTACCCTGTGGGTCACGGGAATTGAACTCAGTTATCAGGCCTGGGGCAGGTGCCTTTACCTGCTGAGCCATTTCAATAGCCTGTTTATAGGTCACTCATTGAGGGGGCCTCCCGCATGATAAGCAAGTACTCTGCCAAACTCTTCCACGGAATTAATTTCTTTTTATTTGTCCTTCAGGGTCTCCTTAGGCCCAGGCTGAACCCAGATTTACTACGTAGCTGAGGATGGCCTTTAACTCCTTGTCTTCCACCTCCCAAGCACAGGGATTACAGGCGTGTGCCACCAAGCCTGGTTCTTTGGTGCTGGAGACCAAACCCAAGGCTTCATGTTGGCAAGGTAAGCGTTCTACCACCTGAGCTACGCCCTCTGCCCCGAGTTAGACAGCATGACCTGTCTAATCTGGACCCCTCACATCCTAGAGAGGACAGAAGGAAGCGGGCTGTTTTGTTTGGTTTTGTTGCTTTTGGTTTTGTTGGGTTTTCCAGACAAGGTTTCTCTATGTAGCTGTCTGACTGTTCTGGAACTCACTCTGTAGACCAGGCTGACCTTGAACTGCCTTTACTTCTTGAATGCTGGGATTAAAGGCTTGTACTCCCTCACCCTCTGGCAAAGGAAGCGATTTTTTTTAAAAATGTTTTTTACCTTTTTTTTTTTTTTTTTTTTGATATTTCAAGACAGGGTTTCTCTATTGTAACTCTGGCTGTCCTGGAACTCATTCTGTAGACCAGGCTGGCCTCGAACTCAGAGATCCTCCTGCCTCTCCCTCCCAAGAGCTGGGATTAAAGGCGTGTGCCACCACTACCCAGCTTTTTATCATGTTTTTCAAGATTATTATTATTACTATTAAAGGTATACACCACCACGCCTGGCCTTAAGATTAATTTTTTTTTTTTCCAGACAGGGTTTCTCTGTTGTAACTCTGGCTGTCCTGGAACTCACGGAGATCCCCCTGCCTCTGCCTCCCAAGCGCCGGGATTAAAGGCATGTGCCACCACCACCTGGCAAGACTAATTTTTTAAAATATGTGTAGGTGAGCCAGGAGGGATAGTCTACACCTTTAATCCCAGCACCCGGGAGGCAGAGGCAGGCGGATCTCTGTAAGACTGAGGCCAGCCTGGTCTACAGAGTGAGTTCCAGGGCAGCCAGGGCTACAGAGGGAGACCTTCACGTGAGTACAGGTGTCTGAAGAAGCCAGAGGAGGAGGCCTAGAGCTGGAGGTTCAGGCGGTTGTAAGGCACCTGACCGGACTGTTGGGATCTGAACTCAGGTCTCTGTAAGGTAGTATACCTTCTTATCCACCGTCTTAGGTAGTTAGGGTTCTATTGCTGTGAATGGACACTATGACCACAGCAACTCTTATAAGGAAAACATTTAATTGGGGCCGGCTTACAATTCAGAGGTTTAGTTCATCACCATCATGGCGGGAAGCATGGCAGCACGCAGGCAGACATGGTGCTGGAGAGGTGGCTGAGAGTTCTACATCCGGATCCACGGGCAGCAGGAAGAGAGAGTGACTGGCTTGAGCTTCTGAAACCTCAAAGCCCCCGGTGACACACTTCCTCCAACAAGGCCACAGGTCCTAATCCTTTCAAATAGCACCACCCTATGAGCCTATGGGGCCATTTTCATTCAAACTACCACACCCACTGAGACACTTTCATGATGGTTTTCACTGTGACATTCTCATGCCTGTACATGTCATTTCAATCATACCATCTTAAGAAGGAAACTGTATTTTAAATTTTGGTACTTGGGAGGCAGAGAAAGGTAAATCTCTGTGAGTTGGTGGCTAGCTTGGTGTACATAGCCAGTTGCAGGACAATCAAGGCTACATAGAAAGACTGCCTCAAAGAAACTTTTTTTTTTGATATTTAGTGTTTTTTTTGTGTGTGTGTGTATGGTGTGTGTGTATGGTATGTGTATGTATGGTATGTGTGTGTGTGTATGTGTGTGTGTGGTTGTATGTGTATGGTGTGTGTGTGTGTGTGTCTGTGTGTGTGTATGTCTGTGTGTATGTATGTGTGTATGGTGTGTGCGTGTGTGTGTGTGATTGTATGTGTGTATGGTGTGTATGTGTGTATGTGTGTATGTGTGTGTGTGCATGGTGTGTATGTGTGTGTTCTCTTGAGCCCATGCATGTGCATCAGCGCCATGCCAAACAGGTGGAAGTCAGAGAACAATGGGAGTCATTTCTCTCCTTCCACTATGTGACCCAGGGATTAAACTCAGGTCATTAGGTGTCTCTGCTCACTGAGCCCCCTCCAGCCCACAGGCAGTATTTCAGCAGAGCAGTGTGGTGAAACTCCAGGCAAGTGCCTGGTGCCTTTTGACATCCTGGAAATAGGGGGTGGTTCTATCCAACCAAGGTTTCTCATCGAGAGAAAGAGGACTGTAGTAAATCCTGTTCTATTCCCTTCCCTTTGCCAGGGTTAAACTGGACAATACACAGCCTCTAAAGACTCCTCTGCTTCCAGATCATTCTGGCATGCACTCAGCTTTCAGACGTCTCAAGATGGACTAAGTGTCCCCGTGCTTTCAGATGGCACTTGGCAGGACACTCAAAGAAGGACCCGAAGAGAGGAGCCACTTACAGGTCCGTCAGCCACTGGCGTGAGCTTCACATTCATGAGCCGTTGAGCTTCCGGATGTCCCCAACCACAGTGCCGGAAGCTGGGCACTCACAGACTACAGAGGACCACGAACATCAGCCATCTGTGCTCTCTCCAGGCTCAGGCTGGGTCTCCCTAGCTAGCCGGGAACTCGAAGGGACCCACCTGCTTCTGCCTCCTGAGTGCTGGGATTAAGGGTGTGTGCCACCACCACGCCCACCAAGTCCAGGGTTTTTTGTTTTTTGAAGGATAACGTAAATTTGTATGTTCTCAGCAACATTAAAATTGTCACCTGTAGATTTGCTGTGGCGGCCACACCTTTGATCCTAGCGCTGGGAAGGCAGGGGCAGTTGGATCTCTGCGAGTCCTATCTGGTGAAACCCCATCTCAAAAACAAAAGTTGGAACAGGGAGAGAGAACTCCGTTGGTAAGGCGCCTGCCGTGTAAGCTTCAGGCGTCAGTTGACTTCCTGGGACCTATCTACGTCACAGAGCCCACTTGTGAGCCTATCGCTGGGGACGTGGAGACAGGAGGATGCCTGGGCCCCATTGGCCAGCCTAATTGGTGAGCTCCAGGTCAAAGAGAGACCCTGTCTCAAGGATGTAAATGACATTTCTGAGGAGTGTCCTGAGTGTGTCCTCCGGCCTCCACATGCTCACACACACACACACACACATCTGCACACACAAGTGAAAAAAAAAATTAAGATCTAAGAAAATAGGAGTGTAACCCCAGCATTGGGAGGCTCCAGTAGGAAGACAAGAACCAAGGCAGGGGAGCTGGGCTACATAACAAGACCCTGTTTGAATGAACAAACAAATCTACTCAAAAGAAAAAAGAAAATTATTTAGGGGTACACACTGTGTGGTGGTGGCTTGCATCCTCTGGATAAAAAGAACAAGACACTCTGTGTGGTTCACCAAGGTAGCTTCCAGAAAATGCAAAACAAATTGCTGGTGATGTCAGTCAGAGAGAGGTTGTCAATGGGAGGGTCCCAGAATCGATTGAAACGGATTGGAAGGAGTTAACAGAGGAACATTCTAGAAGAATGGAAATGGCCTAGGAAAATCCTGTCTTGTTACTGATAACAGGTGTCCAAATCTGTTGTACTGTACTCATGAGAACTGCTTGGCTGTTGGACCTTTAAGAAGTCAGAGGCAGGGATATGCTCAGTCAGCAAGGTGTTTTCCTGTAAGCATGAGGCCCTGAGTGAGAGCCCCAGAACTCAGCTAAGAATTCCAGGTATGATGGTCCATGTTTGTCATCCGGTGCTCGGAGATGGAGATGGAGGGAGGGTCCCCGGAGCTCACTCCTGGTCAGCCTAATCTAATAGGCAAGCTCCAGGCCAATGAGGACCATGTCTCAAAAAGCAAAACAAAATTAAACAAAACTAAACAAGGCTGCGGCTGGAGAGATGGCCCAGTGGCGGACTGTTGTGGGCTCTTGGCTGAGGTCGGTTCCTGCACCCGTGTCCAGCAGCTCACAGCCACCTGCGACCTCAACCCCAGGGAATCTGATGTCCCCTTCTGGCTGCCCCAGACGGACACGCAGGGACACACAGTCACAGACACACACACATAAATAAGCATAGAGTAAACATTTTTTAAACTGGGTTTGGTGGTGCATGCGTTTAATTCCACCACTGGAGAGCTAGAGGAAAAGTGGATCTCTGTGAATTTAAGGCCAAGCTGGTTTACAGAGAGAGTTCCAGGACAGCCAGGGCTATAGTGGGACCCTGACTAATCAAAACGAAAGAAAGCAACAACAACCAAAACGTAGACAGCTGGACAGCACCTAAGAAAGGAGACTTGAGTACGAACTCACGGAGACCCGCCTGCCTCTGCCTCCCCGGTGCTGGGGTTAAAGGTGTGCTCCACCGCTCCCAGACTGATTCAATTATTTTAAGGTTTACTTATTTTTAATTTAAGAGCATGGGTGTTGTTCCTACACGTACATCTGTGTAGCGCATGTGTATCGAACACCACAGAGGTCAGAAGAGGGAGTCGGAGCTCCTGGAACTGGAATTACAGACGGTTGTGAGCCCCCATCTGGGTACTGCGTTCTCTAGATAAGCAACCAGTACTTGTAACTGATTAGCTGTCTCTCCAGCCCTGTTTAATTCTTTTTTTTTTTTTTTAAGACCCTGGCTAGCTGGTGGTGGAGCACACCTTTAATCCCCGCACTGGGGAGGCAGAGGCAGATGGATCCCTCGTTTGAGGCCAGCCTGGTCTAAATAGTGAGTTTCAGGACAGCCAGGGCTACACAGAGAGACCCTGTCTCAAACAAACAAACAAATTTTGACTCTGCAGCCGGAAAAATGGCCCAGTGTTTAATAGAGGTTCTCTGATTTCCTCCCTAGCTTTTGAATCCACTGCTGTTTTTTCCCTAGGAATTCCTGGGCTTTATTTTTCTCTGCTGTGCTCACAGAATTTCCACTACAGTCCTACTTGACAGACAGCACGTACAGTCTTATCCCATGGTAACTGTGGTTGCGTTCTTAACGAATTCCAAATTCACTCAAGGGTTTCATCCCTCCTAAATAAATACGAGTAAAACAGAAAACAAAACAACCTTGACGTTAAAATAAAAACTTGAGCTGGGAGGTGGTGGCGCACGCCTTTAATCCCAGCACTCGGGAGGCAGAGGCAGGTGGATCTCTGTGAATTATATTCAGTTTTTATGTGGGATGCATTGATTCTGCAATTTAACATTTTTTGAGGTGGAGGCAGGGGTTGAGACATAGCCTTGCTGTGTAGGTCAGGCTGGCCTTGAACTTGTGGAGTCATGAGCCTCCTGCCTCAGTCTCCCGTGTGCTAGGATTGCAGGCATGAATCACCATCTACAACTGAACATTTTTATTTTATTTATTTATTTACTTATTTATTTTTGATTTCTCGAGACAGGGTTTCTCTGTGTACCTCTGGCTGTCCTGGAACTCACTCTGTAGACCAGGCTGGCCTTGAACTCATAGAGATCCGCCTGCCTCTGCCTCCAGAGTGCTGGGATTAAAGGCATGTGCTACCACCAGGCTGCTATTTTTATGCTTTTTAAAAAGTATTACACACACATGTGAGACGCAGGTGTGGCAACCAGAGGACAACTTTTGGCAATTGCTTCTCTCCTTCCATCGTGTGGGTCTTGGGGATTGAACTCAGGTCCTCAGGTTTGATGGCAGACACCTATACCTGTGTTTTTGTTTTCGCTTTCATTTGCTTCTGAATTCCGAGACTTAGTTCATCCTAAATATCCAACTATTCTGTTGACTTTCACAAGAACAGAAATCAAACAGGCTCTAGTAAACTAGAACATTCCTATCCACTGGGAGACAGTTCGTAGTGAACACAAGCATTCCAGGAGCAAAGCCCCCTGTGTACAGACAGCCATGCCCAGTGAGTCTTATTAAGGATTCACACCCCATGTTCTTGGTAAGCCAGTGTAGGCAAGCTCTCTCGGCTCTTTGAGTGTCCAGTACTGCAGATGGACAGGCCCTGCCTCTGTGTGGCCTCAAGAAGTTATTTATGGAGGATGGAGACAGCGCAGGGCGGATGAAACGTTTGGCTGTAAAGGAAAGCAGGGCTTGGAGGGGCAAGTTTCTCTCTATAGCAGTGACTCTCCTCATAAGATAAATCACCCTGGACCATTAAACCTTCAGGAGAATGCTTGTAAACCTCCCTTGACTCTCGGGGAGTGCTCTGTCTCCCGGGTGCCCATGTAGAGAGGGGGCTCATGGCCTTGGCCCAGCCACCAGCTCAGTACGGTCTCACCCTCCTGGGGCGCCGCCCTGAGATGCTGAACCAGAAAATCACTTCCAAAGTCATCAGTTTTGTTGGACAGCTGTCTCTGTTTGCCAAGGCTGGATGAGTTTCCTGGGACAGGAGACAGAGAGGGCCCCAAGCCTAACCAAGGAGGATCATGGTCGCTTTTCATGGGATAGGGTTTCAGAGTGGTCTTTTCACATCTAGTACCATTCCTCAAGGCCTACTGTGTGCCAGGTACCAGTCAAGGACAGCTCTCACTTTTTTTAAATCTTAAAATTGCATTGATTTAGGGACCTGGTGTGGTTGTGCACTACTTTAACCCCAGCACTTGGGAGGCAGAGGCAGGTGGATCTCTGTGAGTTCAAGGCCAGCCTGGTCTATAGAGTGAGTGCCAGGACACCCAGGTCCTATAATAGAGAGACCTTGTCTCCCTCTCCCCAAAACTGAATTGATTTATGTTTGGGGGGACACATGCACCGTGGCATGCATGTGGGGGTTAAAGGTCACTTTGTGGGGGGTCTGTGCTCCCCTTCTACCCTGTGAGTTCCAGGGATGAACTCAGGTGTCCAGGCTTGTTAGTGAGTGCCCTTACCCACTGAGCTTCCTTGCCAGCTCAAAGTCAGCTTTTATTTGGTCTTTCTTGTTTAATTCTCACAGCCTAATGGGCTTGGCACCATCACAGTGCCAGGGTTGGATTGGGGCCCCGGCCTTTCTAGGGCTTGGTGATAGCACTAACTCATACTTGTCAGGTGAAGAAACTGACGTCGAGAAGCCGGGAAAGCTGAGGGCTACACCTTAAATATCATCTGCATTGCCTTGGCCTGAGCTCTGAGGCTCTCCCCCTGCCTGATTCCTCCCTTCCCCTCTCCCCTCCCCTCCCCTCCCTTCCCTTCCCTTCCCCTCCCCTCCCCTTTCCTCTCCTCTCCCCTCCTCTCTCCATTTCTGGTTTGCAGGGCTAGGAACGGAGCCCAGGCCCTCGTGCCCCCTGGCCAATCACTAACCACTGGACCACAACCCTTCCCCTTTCTCCTGGTTAAAAAAATCTCTCTCTGACTCAAACTTGAATTCGAGGGAGCTTCTAGAAGCTTCCCACAAAAAGGGACTTTGGAACTAGGCACAGTGGCTTATGCTTGGAATCTCCTGGGCGTCTGAGGCAGGAGGATTATTTTGGGTTCTAGGCTCACAGGAGCCATATGTGAGACCTCTTCTCCAAATGGGAAAAAAAAAAATGAAGGTAATGGGGGAGGACTTTGGGGTCAGTATGAGTAGCCATTTTGTTAACCCTGGGGGCGATGCAAGACTTCAGGGAATCTGCAGCTCCGCTGGACTTGGCTGCCGAGAAGTCAAGGCTGCTTTTCTCTGTCTGACCCTTCCCTGCCTGTCAGAGGGAAGCCATGGTTGTGCCTGGACGGACTTGCTTGCCTGACTACCAGGGGCCACTGGAAACAGAAGGGCAGTGAGATTCCCCCACCAAACTCAGGGTACCTCCATTTCAGAGGAGGAACCCAGGAGATCCTTTGCAAGCCTGCCCCACCCCCACCCCCACCCTGTCCCCACCCCGCCCCTGCCAAAATTCTCTCCAGAGGCAAGATTTGAGATTTGTGGAGATTTGACACTGATCCCTGGCTCAGTTAGCAGTTCTCTTTTATTGAGGACCTACTGTGTGTGCTCTTTCTATTGCAAAGTGAGGCACGGAAGTCTGCAGGGGTTCATTTAGAATATGGCCTAACTCAGGGCCCTGGTCTTTGCTGGCTGGCAGGCTGGCAATGCCTGGAGGCAGTTAGGGTCACAACACACTGTTGGGGTGCTACTGCCAACTACGAGGAGACCAGGGATGCCCTGCCATGTCCTACGTCACACGAAAGTGTCCCTTACTGAGCAGTGGTGGCGCATGCCTTTGATTCCAAGCACTCATGGGGCAGAGGCAGGCGAATCAAATCTCTTGAGGCCAGCCTGGTCTACAGAGTGAGTTCCAGGACAGCCAGGGCTACAACAGAGAAAGCCTGTCTTGAGAAACCAAAAACCGGAAACAAAACAAGAAGAAAAAAAAAACAACTCAAGCAAACAACAACAAAAAACTGTTCCCTTGTCTCCTAAGGGAGGAATTACTTCATTACAAACGCTCTTAGCTCTGGGGATCCATGTTTGCGGCGGCACATCCCTCCCCCATCTTACACACGGGTATAATAATGATGGGGACGATGATAGGTAGGTACAGTGGTACATGTGGGTAACCCCCCCCCCCCCCCCGCACTGGAGAGGCAGAGGCAGGAGGATTACTGTAAGTCTGAGCCCAGTCTGGTCTACATAGTGAAACTCTGTCTCAAAAAAAAGTTTTTAAAAAGGTCTGGGTATGGGGCGTAGCTCAGTTGGGACAGTCCTTACCTAGTGAGCTAGACCCTGGGTTCAATCCCAGCACTGTCTAAACTAGGGTTGATAACACAGGCCTGTAACCCAGGGGAGGTAGAGGCAGGAGGATGTGCTCTATGACCATCCGTGGCTCCAGAGTTTGCGGCTCAGTTTCCCAAATGCTGGGATCACAGGCCTGTGTTGTCACCATGCCAGGCAGAGTTTACCCCTCTCTCCCTCTCAGGACTGCTCCTTCTTGAAAAGAAAAAAAAAAAAAAAAAAAAGGCAGTGGTGGTGCAGGCCTTTAACCACAGCTGAGGCAGAGGCAAGTGGATCTCTGTGAGTTCGAGGCCAGCCTGGACTACAGAGTGAAAGGGGGAAAAAAAAAAAAAGGGGGAAGAAAGAAAGGAAGGAAGGAAGGAAAAAAGGGAAAGCAAACAAAAGCCAGCGCTGTCCAGATGGTTCATCAGGTGAGGGAGCTTGCCACTAAGTCTGACAACTCAAGTTCGGTCCCTGGAGTTCTCACAGTGGGGAATGGACTCCTGAACGTTGCCCTCTGACCTCTGCGAGCGTACACACACACAAACACACACATAAATAAATGTAAAAGCAGCAACAACAAAAATCCAGTCGGGTGTGGTGGTGTTCTCGGGAGTCGAGGCAGGAGGATTGCTACAGATCCCAAAGATCCTGCCTCAAAAGTAAACAGACAAATGAATCCATTTGGTGCTGGGAGACATCATAGCCTACACTGTAATAAGTGTCCTGAATGCTGCGTCGGGATCAGGAAAGAGTAAGTTCCAGACAGCGACACAGCAGGAAAAGCACAGTGGGACTCCCAGGGTGTGGTGTGTGTGTGTGTGTGTGTGTGTGTGTGTGTGTGTGTTCCTCCCCCACAGAAACTACAGGCTCTCTAGCAGAAGACAACGTGGAGTCCCCCTGGGCAGCCCAGCACCCTGTCATCATGGACATTTTAATGAATTCACCAAGGCTGAGATTCCTGCGTACATTTCCATTTTATGACATCTTTTTACACTCCGGAGGAGAAGATTCTGAATAAAAATGCTTTTTATTATTAGCATTTGGTTAAAAAACATCCTTAATGAGGTGTTAAGAGTCATCCCACACCCCACTGTGGAGGAAGCATGAGAGATCATAAAGTCCTGAAAAGCCACAGGGCAATTTGTGATCCTGGATGCCGTCCCTTCCTGACCTCAGCCTCAGGAGCATCTTCAGGAGGGTGCTTCCTGCAATTTATATGCCCAAGCTGCCGCTTCACCTGCCTGAAACCTCAGGAAAACCCAGCATGGTTCTCTGTGCCAAACCACTTTCCCCTGAGAACAAGAGCTGGTGCATCCCCCAAACCAGTCCCCTGTCCAGTGACCCGCCCCCCCCAGAGACGGCTGGCCCCCAGAAGTTGTTTGCCTTTCTTTCCTAACTGGTGAGGAATTTAACAGTGGGGGGGAAAAACAACCCAAAGAAACCAAAACAAAGCAAAAAGCCGGGCCACTTTGGCTGCTCGGCAGGGAGCTGCAGTGTCCCTGAACAAATATTGTGATATTTTTCCGGAGGGCCACCAGACAGTGACCCTCCTGAAACAGACCCAAGTGAAGGCTGGAGATTTAAGATTGGCGCCCATCAGAGATGAAACTGCAGTCAGGCTGGGCGGAAGGGATACCATGTATCACACACAGTCAAACTCAGCCACCAAAGCCTGGCTAGGCAGAGGCAGGGGCAGAGGGAAGTGGGAAGTGGCCAAGGAACAAGTCCGCAGATACAAAGTTTCAGGTGAGGAGGGTGAGATCAGGGATGTCCCCTCCAGGGTGCTCCTTCTGACTCTGTGATCCCAGCAGGCCCCTTGTGCACCAGCCACCTCAGAAGAGAATTAAGCAGTCAATATAAATCCGTCCCCAGGCTGGCAGTAAGAACTGTGGGTCTCATCGAAACACGCAGCTCGGAATAAAAGCGTTTACACCTTCACGGCACTATCTGACCACCACTCTGGTCTCTGCCTCCCTTTAAAAGACCCTGCAAAGGCCACCTGTTTCCAAGACCAATAACCTCATTTCCGTCTCTGGACCCACATCTTATGTAAGTCCAAACTTAATTAACGACACAAAATACATTCTTGTCCCTGACTGGATACGGGCAGGAGATAGCCAGGTAGGAGGTGGGAATACCTAGACAAGAAACACTGGTAGGCAGGGGATGCCCAGGTGGGAAGTACATCAAAATGCGTGCTCATCGTGATTGGGCCTAATTGGAAACACTTGGCCTCATGGGATCTGCCTTTAAAAGCTGCCAAAAGCTACAGCTCGTGGCCATTATTAGGGACTCCTAGGGGGTCCTCCATGTGGTCTGACCATCATGGAGTAGTCCCAGGGGGGATCTCCACGTGGTCCAGACCAGCCTCCACCTCCAGTGGCCAGTATTAAAAGCTTGCTTATAATGTGTGTCTGTGTGAGTGTGTGTGTGTGTCTGTGTGTGTGTGTGTGTGTGTGTGTGTAGACAGGGTTTCTCTGTTGTAACTCTGGCTGTCCTGGAACTCACTCTGTAGAGCAGGCTGGCCTCAAACTCAGAGAGATACACCTGTCTCTGTCTCCTGAGTGCTGGGATTAAAGGTTTGGGTGCCCCTACCACCTGGCAGCTTGCTTAAAATGTAATCAAACTTCTTGGGAATTTTTTTTTTTTTTTTTGGTTTTTTGAGACAGGGTTTCTCTGTGTAGCCCTGATGTCCTGGAACTCACTCTGTAGACCAGGTTGGCCTCAGACCCCCAGAGATCTGCCTGCCTCTGCCTCCCGAGTGCTGGGATTAAAGGTGTGCGCCACCACTGCCTGGCTAATAAATGTAATTTTTAAAATTTAAAGTTACAACGGAGAAACCCTGTCTCAAAAAAACAAAAATAAGTAAATAAATTAATTAATTAAAATAAAATTTAAGGTGCGGCTGACAAGATGGCTCAGCAGATAAAGGTGATTGCTGCCAAGCCCAGCCCGAGGACCTAAATTTGAACCCGGGTCTCCTTTGGTGAAAGTTGGGAAGAACTGTCTCCAGAATACTGTTCTCTGACCTCTGCCCATGTATCGTGGTGCGCACGTGCCCACACACCCCCCTCACACAAAATGAGTCAATAAAAGAAAAAAATTAAAGTACAGCACTTATGATATCAAATATGGATTCTCGAGTTTCATAATGGGTTATTAGGTGGCTGTGTTTTTCATGGCTATTAAATGTTCGATGTTGCTGCTTTTGAGACAGGGGCTCATGTAGCCCAGGCTGGCCTCCAACTCTTTGTGTAGCTAAAGCTTGCCTTGAGTCCCTAGCATGGAACTCTCTACAATCGAGGATAACCTTGAACCCCGGCCCTTCTCCCTCTACCTTGTGAGTGGCAGGGTTGTAGGCCTGCACCACCCTAACCGGCCTTAACCCGTCATATTAACATTTCACGGTCCCTACCTGACTTTTTTGATTTTCCTAGTTTTTTTGGACTATTTTTACATAATTTGAAAACAGATATCTATGTTTCCCTGCTGTGAAAGGAATGTCTTTGAAGGGGGGGGGGGGGAAGCAGTGTAAGAATTATGTATTTTTGTCCTGTGAGATTTTTAGAATCTGTTTAAGTCTAGATTCACGGACGTGTGAATTGCATTTGGTTCCCAGATCCTCTGGGGAGTCCTGTGGGAAATCCCCCAGAAGAAGTACATTTGCCATTTGTCAGTAAGTGATCCCCAGTGTCCAAAACGCAAAGGATCCCGAGAACGAAGTGTCATTCACATCCGACGTGATCCGTACAGGGACAGTTCTCGGCACGTGCGTGAGACGGATGAGAAGCCGGCGTCTAACTCAGACAGGCTAAATGACTTCTGGGGCCACAGAGTAAAGAAGAGCGGAGCAGGGATTCGAACCCAGGAACATCCGACTGCAAACCTGTCTGTAGATCCTTTTGACTCAAGTGAAATTCCGAGATGGCGAAAGTGAAACTGACAATAAGTTGTAAAACGGTCCTGAAAAGTTGGGTGAGGACTGGACAAAATAGTAGAGTTTTTTTTGGTTTTTTTTTTTAGCAGAAAAAGACCCTGGGAATTGGCTAATTAAACAACCCGATTTGAGAGTGATGAGGCCTAGAGCTCAGCTCGGGTCATAAACCAGCAAAGAAAGAGATTTTGGATGAGAAGAAAGGCGCCCAGCCGCTCCCAAGATCCCCACAGTGTGTGGTCGATCACTCAGACTGAGCCAGAGGCCTGCGCCAGCCTGAGCGCCGCCCCTCCGGTGAGGGACACAGACCCCGCGAGTGCTTTCCCCATCCATAAAGTGGGATGGTGAGGGTGCTCACAGATAGAAGGATTAGATGAGCTTAAAACAGACACGTGAGGGGCTGGAGAGATGGCTCGGTGGTTAAGAGCGCTGGCTGCTCTTCCGCAGGACCTGGGTTCAGTTCTCAATACCCACATGGCCGCTCACCACCAGGGATTTGACGCCTTCACGCAGGCATACACACAGGCAAAACACCGATGTACATAAAATAAAATAAACAGATTATAAAAATAGCACAGTTAAAGTGGGCAAACCTGAGCAAGTATGGACTCCAAGAAGAGATTCTGTCATCTCAGCGTCCTCAGTCCTCTGGGGGCCCGGAAAACCACAGCTGCAGGGAGGTACTACGTCAAACCTCCTAGTGGGCGGGGTCTACCTAAGGGAAAGGGGGGGGGGGGGAGACGGTGGCTAAGAGCACTTGCAAAGGCATGCATGAACCTGAATTCAGATTCTAGCCCCATAACTAAGCTGGGCATGACTGTGCTCACTGCAGTCCAGCACTGTGTGGGGTGCAGACAGGAAGATAAGCAGGGCTCCAGGTTCAGTCAACGTTTCTGTCTCGGAGAACAAGTGAGGGTGGTGGGGAAGGACTCTCTCTGTATCCCTCTGGTACCTGTATCCCAACACTCATGTGTGCACCCACCACACACACACACACACACGATTAGAATGGCCCTCACTTCCCCAAGAAACCCCCACCTCCCCGGGAGATGGAATGAGCCAATTCAGAGTTCAGGTCCTGACCAAAGAGATCAACTGGTGACTGCCCGTTTCACTTAAAAAGTCCGTGTGGCTGCATTTTATGGTCGCCATTTTTTTTGTTGTTGTTGTTTTTTGAGTGGCAGACCCCAGCACTCTGGTCTGTGTTCCACGGCAATAAACTGCTTTTTGTATGGCCATACACATCTCTCAGTGTCTACTTGAGCGATTTTGGAGACCTAAACACACACACACACACACACACACACACACACTCACAAGTCACTCTTCTCCCCACCCCCAAAAGAGGCCACTAACATGTGTTAGTCAGGATGGAAAGAAACCAAGATACTCAAATATTGCTGGTGGGATTGTAGATAACAAAGCCCATTTGGAAAGTAGCTTGGCAATTTTTGAAAATATGGACACACAGTTTCCACTTGGCCCCATTATTCTACAGCCTACAGTCGAGAGAACTGAAAATCCACCCAGAAATCTGCGCACAAACGGTTAGAACAGCATTATTCTTGATAGTTGGAAATGGACATAGCAGAGAGAGATGTAAACTGTGATTCCAAACAATGGAAAATCATTCAGCCATGAAGGGAGCGTGGGCCCGGGACCTGTCTGCAGGTAGAGGTGCCGGCTGCACAGGCCTGGCTGCTGGAGTTCGGGTCCTTGGAACCTACATAAACGTGGACGGAGAGAACTTATTTCTCAAGCAGACACTGAGAGATACGTATGGCCATACCAAAAGCAGTTTATTGCCGCGGGACACAGACCAGCATGCTGGAGTCTGCCACTCAAAAAAAAAGGCAGAAAGGGATCTCTCTGATTGGTCAGGACCTGGACACTAGATTGGTTCATTACATCTCGTGGGGAAGTGGGGGTCTCACAGGGAATCTCGAGGATCTCACAGGGAAGCTAGGATCTTCCTGGGAAGTGAGGGATGTTCTAATCCGTTTTGGGACTCTCTGAGAACTATGGAGCCGAGGTCAGGGCCCGCCCACCACAAGGGCCTATATGGAGCCTGGGTCAGAAGTGACTCCCTGGTCCTCTCACCAGAGTTGTCCCTTGACCCCTACACATGTGCCACACACATCATGCGTGCACACACACAATAATAAATAGTCAATCAATTAAAGTCAGCGTCACAGGAAGTTCTGTCGACGGAGCAGACTTAGGGCAGGGTCCTCAGGGGACTTGGGAATACCTGCAGGTGCTTTGTAACAGGGATTGAGCAGTCAGCTGGTGGATGAGGCCGAGGAGGCTCCTGGACACCTTGTGGTGTATAGGGCCACTACCCAGAGCATGGGGATGTCTGGTCCCCAAAGTCTGCTGTGCCGAGGCTTAGAAACCACCGTCAGGAAGGACTGGGGGTGCGGGTTATTCTGCTCGTTGGCATGCTATGTTCCTTGAGATTTGGATGAGGTCAGCTACTGACCAGCTCTGGCTTCTTGTGTCCTGACTGCCTGCCACTCTGTGGAGACAGGCCCTCCATAGACTCTGCATCAAGACAAGTGGAAATGTCTTTCCCAAGCTGGGGTCCAAGGTCAAGGGTCTGCAAGCTAAGGGAAGTAGAGAGGAAGACATAACTGCCTAAAGCTCAGAAGGACTTTTACACTGTGCTTTGTTTTGTATTTTTAGTTGTTTAAGAAACAAGCAAACATGCTCTCAGCCCAGCCTGGGACAGAGAAGCCTCTTTTGGGGAGCAATCCAGCGACTCAACCCATCCAGGGGCCGGTGAGAGGACCCAATGGGTAATAGCGTTTACCGCCAAACCTGACGACTTAGTTCAATCCCTGGAACCCACACGGTGGAAGGAGAGAATGAACCCCTACAAACTGTCACCTGACCTTCACACGCCTCTTACCCCCATACACACAAAATAAACAGTAAATGCAATGACGGAGTGCTGAGAATAATGGCCTGTAGTGTGCTCGGCCCTAAGCGTGCCATCTGCATCAGCATCCCCAAGGCTCCCCGAGGCATAGGAAACATGGAGGACTTGGGGTGCAGAGAACTTAAGAGCTGGAGAATGCGGGTGAGTGCCCTGACAAGACTTGGCTGTCACACTCATTGCAGCCGTGGTTCCCCACATGAGACCTGCACAAGGTCAAGCCGACAAGACCAGTGTTCCAGGCAGCAGAACTCAGTGGGTTATAAGAAGGAGACACAGCCATGGTGGTGCACGGTTTAATCCCAGCTCTGAGGAGGCAGAGGCAGTCGGGTCTCCGTCAGTTAAAGGTCATCCCAGTCTACATAGTGAGTTCCAGGACAGCCAGGACTGTACAGTGAGACCCTTTCCCAAAACCAAAACAGCAAGGAAAAGGAGGAATAGGAGCAGGAGGGATCATGAAAGCCGGAGCCACGGTTAAGAGCAATGGCTGCTCTTGCAGAGGACCATGAGTTCAAGTCCCAGCACCCACATGGTGGCCCACAACCGTCTGCAACTCCAGTTCCAGGGGATCTGACGCCTTCTCTGGCGTCCGTGAGCACTGCACACACGGTCCCCAGTTATACGTGCAGGGAAACACTCACAAACATAAAAATAAACGAATAAATACTCTTTAAAGGAAGGGTGACGTGAAAGTAGGAGGGGAATTTGGGGGTTGGTCCCAGGGGTTTGGAAGAAGATGGTCAATATGCATCGTATGCACGCATAAAAGAATAAATAAAATGCATATGGTTTTGAAACAGGGAGGTCTTATGTTTTAAAAACAACCCACGCTACCAAACCAGACCAAAGGGTACTATGTCCTGAGAGGAAATTCACACTCAGTGTCTGTAAGGAAAATGCAGCCGGGGTCCCGCCCCCAGGCGTGCCTACACACCCAGTGAGCATAGCTGCTTTGGGGTGGAGGCAGAACCCCTCTGTCTGCGCAGAAGCCCTCTGATCCACGGAGCTGTAACCGCCACTGGCCGCGGCTTCTTTTACAGAAAGAATTTGCTCCTTCTGCTCTGGAGAAAAAAACAAAGTTAGTGGGTTCTAAGCCTCCCTGCAGCCTCTGCTCATTGCCTCTCTCCTTCCTTCCCTCCCTCCCTCTCTCCCTCCTTCCCTCACCCCTCCTTTTTCTCTCTTCCTCCCTCTTTTTCTCCTTGGTTTTGTGTGGGTGTGTGTGTGCGTGCGTGCGTGCGTGTGTGTGTGTGTGTGTGTGTGTGTGTGTCTTTTGAGACAGGGTCTCAGGCTAGTCTCTAATGTGCAGTGATCCTCCTGCCTCTGCCTCTGGTGTGCCGTGATGGCAGGCCTTTGCCATACTTGGCTTTTTTTTTTTTTTTTCTTTTCAGATAAGATCTCTCTAAATAGCTCTGGCTGTCCTGGAGCTCATTCTGTAGACGAAGCTGGCCTGGAACTCACAGAGATCCACCTGCCTCTGCCTCCGGGGTGCTGGGATTAAAGGTCTGCGCCATCACTGCCAGCTACTTGGGCAGTGATTTCACTTAATTTTCTTTTAAAGATCATTATCCGAATCATTCCCCTGTGTGGACTGAGGCCTAATGGACACTCTTAGGGAAGCCTGGGGTGCAGGGAGGGATCAGCCATCCTGCTGGGAGTTCATGGGAAAGTTCCTTCTCCAGGGAATGTAGGAAAAAAAGCCCCGTGGTCAGTGATTTCAGGGAGTCTGAAAATAAAAGGGAGTCCTCCTGTCAGTTTGTCAGCACAGATCCTACAGCGACCGAACGCTTGTCTCTATTCACTTAATGCTTAACTTCATGACCCCACAGGAATCACTGTGCCCCGAGCAAATTTACTCAGCTCTCTGCCTTTATTTGCTGACTGTGGGTCTGTCTGGCGGTCAGGGAGAATATGAATACAGTTTGTCCAGGGAAAATGGACTTCTTATTTCTTATTTAATTAAATTAATTAATTAATTAATTTGTTTACTTACTTATTTATTTTTGAGGCAGGCTCTCACTGTGTGGTTCTGGCTGACCTGGAACTCACTATGTCAACCAGGCTAGCCTCAAACTCACAAGGGTCTGCCTGCCTCTGCCTCCACCATGCCGGAGGACTGACAAGGTGTATTCTCATTTGTTTATTCACAGAGACAGAGTCTTCCTGTATTGCAGGCTCGCCACATTTCCCTATGTAGCCAAGGATGACCTCGAACACCTCAGCTTTCTGCCTCACTCTACCACCCCTGGTCTGTGTGTGCTGAGGATTAAAAGCAGGGCTTCAGGGATGCTGGGTGAGCATTCTACTCTAGACCTAGCTTTTTCTATTTTTATTATTTTTGAGACAGGATCTCGGTGTGTATCTCTGCTTGACCCAGAACGTGCTATATAGACCAGACTGGTCTCAAACTCACAAAGATCTGAATGCTGAGGAAAAAAGTGAGCTCCACCATGCCCGACAGTATCTACTTTTAAAATCTTTTTTTGTTCTAGGATGGTGAGTTACTGTAGCGTCTCTAGGAACTGAATGAGCGTCTTCAAATGTCTTCCATGATGAAGACGCACACTTGTAATTGTGACGCCTTGACAGTGGCTCTCAGTCACGTCATGGATGCTGGCGTCTTATTTAGGAAGTAGGTGAGGGGCCTGGAGAGGTGGCTCAGTGGTTAAGAGCATATGCTGCTTTATAGAGGGTCCCAGTTGGCTTCCCAGCACCAATATGGTGTGGCTCCAGCTCCAGGGGATCCAATGCTCTCTGCCGGCCTGCCTAGACACCCACACGTACAGACTAGACACACAGACACACACATCGACACAGAAATACAAATGAGAATACATCTAAACAAAATAACAACTGGGAAGAGGTCGGCGTTGGTTCTGCCAGGGACTCTGGAGAGCGACTCCAGCCATCAGCAGACAGTCCTTTCTGTGTGCCTCTGCAATCAGTAGGAATTAAAATCAGCAAGCCAAAGAGCCTTCCTCAAAGGTGAACAAGGAGAACTGCCAGGCCAGAACACGGTTTGTTATCAGCCCCCTAAACACAGGATATTGAAAGTGGCTTCCTTCCCTAAATATCTAATCATCTGATCTCACCAGCGACACTGCTTATCTTCCCTAGAGCCTGAGATGCTATTGATACCGCCCCCACCAGCATTCCCACTCATCTCAAATAAGATCTTCACCCTGGAGAAACAGTCGCCAGTCTCAGCGTCTGCACCCATGGAATTTTCTTTCACAGCGAAGGTGAGTGTGTTGAGCCCGGTAAGGATGGGTGAAGCGGTTAGGGAAGATGTCCTTGTGGTGCGTGCACTCACACACAGGAAGAAGCAGTTTCTTCTGGTTAAACGGTTGAAAGGGGGAACATCACCAGAAGAGCGGGTGGGAATTACGATGGGTGGGAATTATGAAATTCACACTTCAGCATCTGAGGAGAAAGCTTTAGGAGCTGACGGGGTGATGGTGGGTTGGGGAGTTCTCATTCATGAGTCACTACCTTCGAGTCCCAGCGCCCTAAACGAAAACAGGGCTGGCAAGATGGCTGGCTCATCAGGTAAAAGATCTGCCTTCCAGCCAGACAGCCCGAGTTCAATCCCCAGGACCTGCATTGTGGAAAAAGAGAACCAACTCCCACAAGATGGTCTTTGACCTCCACATGTGCACCAAGACACACGCATACAAATATAATGCTATATATATACTATATATATATAAACATATATATAGTATATATAAATATATATACTATATGTAAATATATACACATATATTTAGATTAAAAATGGTTTTTAAACTGTCACACATGCTATACTCATATATATTATGGAGATCAACACCATCTCAAGCCATTGGTCATTTTCCTTCTTTGACCCTATATTAACTATTTTCAGACCTGTTTGCCAACGCCAGTGTCTCCCTGGGTTTCTGCTCCTGGAGAACAAGCTTTTCATTTTAGCAACTGAGAATCTGAATTGAGTTTCAGAATTTTTATAAATTCTGGCCCAGCCATCTACGCCACCTCCAGCTGCTGAAGGCCGTAGCTCTTGAGGGAGCATTTTCCTGTAATTACGTGTAGTGGAGGCACAAGGGAACCAGTCTGATAAGAATTAAGATCTGGGCATGGTGGCACACTCCTTTAATCCCAGCACTTGGAAGATCTCTGTAAGTTTGAGGCCAGCCTGATCTATATAGTGAGTTTCTGAACAGCCAGAGTAAGACCCCATCTCTCTCTCTCTCTCTGTCTCTGTCTCTGTCTCTCTCACACGCACACACCCTAATGTACTCTTTAGAAACAAAATCTCATGTAGCCCAGGTTGGCCTCAAACTCAGTGTGTAACTAAAGTTGAGTTTGAACTTCTGATCCTCCTGCCTCTGCCTCTCCAGTGCTGGGTGACAGGCATAGTCATCCTACTCAGCTTATTGCTCAGGTTTGGATTAGAAACAGGGCCTCCTGCAAGCTGGGCAAGCACTCTGCCACAAACTGAGCCAATCCCAAGCCTGGAGCTTCCTGAAGCAAGGGCAGGCCAAGAAGGGAAGCTGAGGAGCTTCAGGCTGTGAATCTGTGGCCCGGATCCCGGGTGCCAGCAGCCCTGCATGCTGAAGGACTCTCCGGCAAAGGCTCTGGGCTCCTGTGTGCTTCAGAGTGTGAGAAACACGAGTCCGGGATGGGTCTCAGCCGTGACGCGTGCAGGTGGGAAACACCTGAACTGGCCTCCAAAAGCATGCTCAGAGGAGACAGCAGACTCCCACAAGTGTCCTCCACAAACGGCTGTGGCACACTCACAGTGAAATAAATATAGGCAAGGCCCAACTCGCTTTTGATGTATCCTGCAACCAAAGTGTGTTGTGTCTTCAGTAATAGGTGTTTGCCGTGTAGTTTTGCTGTTCTCCGACTTCTTAGACAACACATGCATGCTAGGGTTGGCTAAATGACTCAGTAGGTGAGGAAACTTGCCACCAAACTTGCCAACTTGAATTCTATCCCTGGGACCCATATGATGGAAAGATTGAACCTTCTTCTGCCTATTGCCCTTTGACCCCCACATGCACACTCTGACCTACATGTGCACACACAAATAAATGTAATTAAAACAAATTTTTTTTAGTCAGGCATGATGGTGCACATCTTTAGTCCCAGCACTCAGGAGGCAGAGACTGGGGAATTTCTATGAGTTCAAGGCCAACCTGGTCTACTTAGTAAGTTCCAGGACAACCAGGGTTATATAGTAAGGCACTATCTCAAAAAAACAAAACAAAAAAAAAATAAATTTCTTATGCTTTCAATATCAGCACTCAGGAGGCTGAGGCAGGCAGATCTCTATGAGTTTGAGGCCAGCCTGGTCTAAACAGCAAGTTTCTGTCTAGCCAAGGCTACACAATGAAATCCTGTCTCAAAAATACAAAATAATCAAGAACAACAGCAACCCAGCCTATATATATGTATACATGTGTATGTATTTTATATATATATATATGTATATATATACATGTGTATGTATGTATTATATATATGCACATACATAGTGTGTATGTATACATGTACACACATATATGTAAATTATAACTTTAGCCAGGTAGTGGGGGTGCACACATCTTTAATCTGAGCACTCAGGAGGCAGAGGCAGAGGCAGGCAGATCTCTGTGAGTTTGAGGCCAGCCTGGTCTACAGAGTGAGTTCCAGGACAGCCAGAGCTACAACAGAGAAACCCTGTCTCAAAAAGACAAAGACAAAAACAAACAAACAAACAAACAAAAATATATATATATACAAATACACACACATACATATATGTTTAAATTATGTAATACATATGAGACTGACATCAATATTACTAAAGTAATTTTTAGAGAAAGTTTTGTCTTGACCTGTCTCATTTATTTATTTATTTGTTTGTCTTTTGTTTTTCGAGACAGGTTTTCTCTGTTGCAACTGGAACTCTATAGATCAGGCTGACTTCGAACTCACAGAGATCTGCCTGACTCTGCCTCCTGAGTGCTTGGTGCTGATCTGTCTTTTAAAATTTCTCCCTGGGTACATATGAGATCTTGGATTCCACCCCTAGTCCAGATGGGGATAGGAGAAGCCAAACATCAAAATACTTACAAAGCCATTCAAATAAAAAATGTGGGATTGGAAAGTTGACTCAGCCATCGAGAGCACTGGTTGCTCTTCCAGGGGACCCAGGTTCAGTTCCCAGCACCAACATGGTGGCTTACAACCATCCGTAACTCCCGTTCCAGGGGACTGATCGCCCTCTTCTGGCCTTCACAAGCACTGCATGCATATGGTGCACAGACATACATGCAGGGAAAAACCCACACATGTAAATTTAAAATTAAAAAAAAATTATATTCTAAGAAACACAGGGCTGAGGGTACAACTCAGGGGCAGAGGCCTTTCCTAGCATAGGAGGCCCTGGGTTCAATGAGAGGAGGGAATTGTTACAAAATGCATAAATTTATAAACAACTTACTTTCTGGTATGGTAAAATATGCTTGTGATCCCAGACCTGGGAGGCTGAGGCAGGAGGAGAGCCAAACTGGGCTACACAGTGAGTACCAGGTCAGGCAGAGCTACAGTGTGAGACCAGAGAGGAAGGAGAGAAGAGGAAAGGAAGGAATGGGAGGTAGGAAAAGGAGGGGATGGGAAGGGGGGAGGGGAGGGGAGAGGAAAAGAGGGGAGGGGAAGGGAGAAGAGGGGAAGGAGAAGAGGGAAAGGATGGGGAGGGGAGAGGAGGGGAGGGGAAAATATCCAAGTTGTTCCTGGTGCCACAGGTCTGCAGCCCCAGCTATTCAGGAGGCTGAGGCAGGAGGATTGAGGGGTCTTGGTTTATTAGGCATGCATTTGAAATTTAAATATATTCCGAACACCGTGGTTTTTTTTGTGGCCAAGCGGCCTGCCCAGTGGGAGCACAACAGAGCATCAACAGGATGACAAACACAGACAGGACAGGGAGTAGCCACAGTGGCTCTCATCTCTCGTAGGGCTGCGCAGGAGGCTTCTGCGGAATCCCGACTCTCTCTCCACGGACCTCGTCTAGGACGTGGCCTCTCGAGGAGCCACCGTGCTTTTAGACATTTGACTCCTAACTAGGATCACTCACCACAAAGCCACTTTTTGAGAAATAGACACCCTTGTTCAGATTTTGAGAACCGTGACGCTGGTGCACTTGTGGGCAATGTTTGGTGGCTCCTGCTCATAATCCCAGCACTGCGGAGATAGAGGCAGGGGCATCTCTGTGAGTTCCAGGTCAGCCTGGGCCAGGAAGAGACTCTGTCTGGTTTGTTTTGGAGATAGGGTCTCACTTGTTAACCCTGGCTGGAACTCACCATGTAGACCAGGCCATCCTTGAACTCCCAGACATCTGCCTGCCTGCCCCTCAGGTGCTGGGGTTAAAGGTGTACGTATACCACTGTGCCCAAGAGACTGTCTTTAAAACAACAGCAACACAAAACAAGAACAGACCAGAACTGGGGGAATGGCTCAGTGGCTAAAGCACTGGGGTTGCAGTATCAGGACCTCAGGTGGGCTCCCCAGAACCCACAGTGCCCTAGGACAAGTCAGTAACCACAGCACTCCTACTTCAAGATGGGAAGCCGAGACAGAAACCCCCTGGAAGCCGCAGGGAAGTCCGAGATGGGTGTTTAGACTCCTAGTCTCTGGGTCAGAGGAAGACCAAGGAAAGAGAGTTCATGGGTGGCTCTTGGGCACATGTGCAATTTTGGTTCCTGGCCCAGGTCTGGTCTACATCTCTGTAGGCCACGCACACTGCAAGAGTCTGCCTGGAACGGGGCATTTGAGTGGAGAAAGATGTGACAGATGGTGAGGGTTCTGCAGTTCCTTCTAAGGCCCCGAAGCCTCCGGCTGTCCTTCTTGATCCTCAGGGACTTCTCTCTCCCTAATGTGTTGGGGTTACGGTTCCCCAGCTTCTAGCAGGGTGGGATACTTCCTCTCCGGGTTCTACAGAGCACTCAGGCTAGTTGTCCCTCCGTGCTACAAACAGTACAGAGGCCATGTTGTTCACTCCCTGGTCTCTCCTTCGCTGCCTGTAAGGGCTGACAGGGATGTAACTGGAAATAGAGGACTAAGGTCAGAATTGACCTGTGGCTCCACAGATCCCCGAGGGCCACATCCTGCCTGTCTCATTTCTCAGAGCCGGCTTGCCTCCAGCACCGATCCTGCTTCCATTGTTTATTGATCCTTATGTGACAAATGACCCCATACCTAGCATCTTCAGATGATAACCATCCGCTATCTCAGAGCTTCTGCAGGCCTGGAATCCGGGAGTGGTGCCGGCAGAAGCGCCTGGAGAGGAGTCTGTCTTAAGTGGCAGTCAGGACGTCGCCAGGTGCCATTACCTGAAGCCAGTTGGAGGAGATCTACCAGGTACAGACACTGGAAGCTCTGCCCAGCCGCAGGAAGCCATTTTCAAGATGGTGCAGGAGGATTGCTGCCAGTGGCCATCTTAACTAAACACTAGCCAGAGTGCAGGAGCAGAGAGAGGGTGTGGGGGGTCGCTGGGGCACCTTCGGAGGGAGAGTAACTCGTCTCCTTCACTTTACTGCTAGGGATAGAGCTTGCTGGTAGGGTGTTTGCTTGCCACGTGCAAAGCCCGGGCTCCCACCCACCCCATTGCTGCGGGAAAACGCATTTATCGTAAAGCCGGAAGTGTCTGACTCATACGAGGTAATTAAAATTTCTCACTATGTAGCTTTGGCTGGTCTGGAACTCACTGTGTAGACCTCTGGCCTCGAAACCCAGAGGTTTGCCTGCCTCTGCCTTTATAATGCTGGATTGAAGACAGGCAGGTCTGTGCCAGGAAGTGTTTTGTTTTAGTGTGTTCACTGTCTGAGCGCTGTCCAAGTCTGTTCCTTTACGGCCAACACTAGGAAGTCAAGCACATCTCTCCTGCGAAGTCCCGCTGACGAGCAGGATAGTTTGTGCACTGCGGAAGGGCGGACACTGGGACCCTCCGCACGCCGTTGCTATAGTGCCCATGGCGTTTCGAATAAAGACCAAATGGCGCTGCCAATCGAAAAGGAATGAAGACACGGACTCAGCCCACAGCTCAACACACCCAGGGCTATCACATCCACTGATGCATTCTCAAAGCCCAGCCTTCTCTCTTTTCTTTCTCTGCTTTCTGTCCCTCCCTCCCTCCCTCCCTTCCTCCCTCCCTCCCTGCTTCTCTCCCTCCTCTCTTTCTCTGAGACAATCTTGGCACATAGCCCTGCATGGCCTAGAATCTACTCTGTAGCTCAGGCTAGCCTAGAAACCACTTTGTAACTCAGGCTGCCTTGGAATTCATAGCAATCCCCCAGCCTCAGCTCCTGAGTTCAGGGAGTACAGGTGTACATCACCAAGCCCAGCAAGATAATCTTTTTTTTAATCTACTGAGCTAGTTCAGAAACTTCTGGAAACATCTTCCGAGCTTCCAGAATAGGACGCTTGCTCGGTTTCCTCCAGGTTCACAGGCAGCCTCTCTGTTTCTGCTGCAGACTCAGAGCGAGGCCCTGGGGCATCCTCTCTCCATCTCATGCCCAGATTCAGCATCCACGCACTCGGTTTTGGAGATGGGGGTCTTGGTCTGTGACTCACTCTACAGCCTGGGTGGGCCTCAAACTTGAGGACATCCTCTCATACCTGCACCTGAAGGGGGGGGTCACAGGGGTACACCGCCACAGCTGGCTGTGTCCCCCACAGCTGGGCACCATCCTCACAGTGATCACAGGGGTCCAGGCTCTCAAATGCCACAAGCCCTGGTCCCCATCCACACATCTGCTGCACTTGTGAGAGTCTTCTGACAGTGCTTAGGAACTCTGCCCTGGGGACCACTAAGATCACCTCAACTCTTCTTCCTCTGCTGTCACCGTTTCCTGGTCTAGCCTTCTCTAACTTGAAATCTCTGAAGAGCTGGCCTCTCTCCAATCCATCTGTTACTTCCTACATATGGCACTGAAGCCGCCTTGCCAGGTTTCTTCCACAGGATAACTAACACAGGGACCCAAAACAGAGGCAGGAGAATCAGGGCTCTGAGGCTAGCCTGGGCTACAGAGTGAGATACTGTCTCGAAACAATGACATTAAAAGAGTAAGCGGGCTACGACTCACCGGACCTCGAGAGCTCCACAGTCTGTATCTTTCTTGACTCTTGACTTTGGCTTCCCCCTCCCCCTTGCTGGCTCTGTTGCAGCCACAGAGCTTCCCTCCTGGTCCCGCAGGTCCTCAAGGCATCACGCCGCCGAGGGCCCTTGGCACCATGGCCCCCTCAGACTGGCATACTCTTCCCGCTCTCCAAGTCCCCCTTTCTTCCTGGATCTGTTCTTTAGTCAAATGAAACTTCCCTGGGTCCTTGCTGACCCTTAAAGGAAAGTACCATTCCTGCCCACCGGTTCTGACCTTCTGCTCTGCACATTTTCGACAGGATCTCATGTAGCCCAGGGTAGACTGAATTTACTGTGTAGCCAAGGAGGGCCTTGAATTTTTGTTCTCTTCCTTGCCCTCTGGAGGGGAATCACAGGCTTGCACCAACACAATTGCTTCTGAATGCTTTTGATTTTTAAATGTTACCAGTGAGTTTAATCAGCTCTGCCTCTGTGGAGCCAACCACCCCAACACTTAAGGACTTCATACAAACCTCCTGGAGCTGCGCAGGATTCTGCAGATCACTGGCTAGGTCTTCTGGTCTGAGGCAGTTCAGCTGATGTCTCCAAGTCAAATATCCTTCCGGTGGTCACAAACTAGAACCTATATCCTGGCGAGCAGGGAGATTGGTATTGAAGGACCCAAACTTCACCAGGCCACAAAGGTGCCATGACATTAAGATGACCGGGGGTCACTGGACAGTTCTCACAGCATCGGAAAGGCCCTGTGGGGCTGGCAGCTAATGCCTTCTGCGGGTGACAGGCCTGAGATTGTGTGTGGGAACATGCTGGGGATAAGTGACTGTTTCTGGGTTTGCACAGGACTGGGGTGAGCCTGCCGTGCTTTTAAAAACATCATCTCTGGCTCACCAGGCAAGAACGGTCCGATCTCTTCCATTATTGTGTGATTTTCTGTATGCTAAGAAAATACTGGGCCTGGAGAGGTGGCTCCGTGGTGAAGAGCAATGGCTGCTCTGGCAGAGGCCCTAGATTCGTTTCCCAGCACCCACATGGTGACTCACAACCATCAGTAACTAACTCCAGTTCCAGGGGATTTGCCTCATTCTTCTGACCTCTAAGGGTGTGGAGGAATGCAGGAAAAACACTCACACTCAAAAAAAAAAAAAAAAAAAAAAGTCTTAAAAATATTCTACTACAGAAATATACCTCAGGCTTTAATTTTACTGTATTTTGAAACACAGTCCCCACTAAATTAACCCAACAAGCTGTGAACTCACTGTACCTTCCAGGTAGCCTTGGATTTGAGAACACACACACACACACACACACACAGATACACATGCACGCACGCGCACATACACACACGTACAGCACACACACACACACACACACATAACCCCAAAACCTCACTCACAGTTTCTACAAACATTAAGGAACCGAACTGTCCTGGAGGCACACAGAGGTACTCCACTGGTCAAGAAAGCAGAGGAGCTGCTGAGGCTGGTAGGGCGAGGTTGCTAGGTGGTAAAAGCACTAGCTCTGAGGTCTGTCCTCAGGACACACGTGGTGGAAGGAGAACCAGCTTCACCAGTTTGTTCTCTGGCCTCGTACACTGTGTTCGTATACAAACACACACACATACACACACACACACACGTGCACGAATAAATATATGCAATTTAAAACATGGCAAAGAAGTCCACAGGTACCCTGAGATATTCTGGGTTGAATAAACCAATCAGTTTGTAGCCTTCTGAGGAAGATCAAGTGTGGACTGAACAAACCGTATGGAAACCGTATGGTGTGGCAGGGCATGCCTGTCGCCGCAGCACTCAGGAGAGAGGGCTATGAGTGTGAGGCTAGCCTGGGCTACAGAGAAACCAAAAGGGAGGAAGAGTTGGAGGAGGAAGAGGAGAAAGGTATTCGGGGAGCATTGTGGTTGTATTAAAATCCTTCTGTTTTAGCTACGTAACCTGAGGGGGTTAGTGACAACTCACAGGCTATAATTTCAAACCCCCCCCCCCAGCACAATCTCCTCTGATCTCAGGACCCAGGCAGGGGTGGCCTGGTCAGTCCCAATCACAGTGATTGTCACAGCCAGGGATTCAGCCACCTGGGGCTTTTGAGATCCAATCTGCGCTGACCTTTCTGCAGGTCTGAGCTCTTTCAGAAGGAAAGCTAAAAAGAGATCTAGGAACCAGAGGAGCTCCTGCGACAACTCGGCAAGCACCCGGCGCTGCTACACCCCATGTTTCTTATATTACAGAGGGGGTGATGACCTGTTCTTTGTTATTGTGTTGTTGTTTGTTGTTTTTGTTTTTCAAGACAGCGTTTCTCTCTGTAGCCCTGGCTGTACTAGAACTCACTCCGTAGACCAGGCTGGCCCGGATCTCACAGATCTGCCTGCTACGGCTGTGATTTTTAATTAATTGACTAATTTGTTAATCAATTAATTAATTTGGATTTTTATTTGAGGCGAGGCCTCAAACTCAGTATGTAGTCAAGGATGGCCTTGGATTCCTGATCTTTCAGCCTCCACCTCCCTAATGCTGGGATTCCAGCCCTGTGTCCCCAGGCCTGGCTCATTCAGGGTGATATTACTATTTATTTTATTGGAGGGTGATTTAAATACATAGTAATATTTTGAGGAAAAGAGTATTCCTGGACAGGTATCTTCTTTTGCGTCTCATGTTCCCTGTGACTCAATGTGCCTGCACTTGAAGACAATGTCCCATCTCCACTCCTGGAACCTGATCTCAAGACAGGCAGGGTGACTCCCTGGAGCTGGATTGAGATTGGACTGGGCTACAGTCTGCTCCTTCCTTCATGGTTTCCTCCAGGATTCTGCCTGGATTTAGATATCATGACACCCCATGGACCACCCAACTTCTCAGAAACCCTCTGTTTATTCTCCAGAAGGGCAATTGGGATGGTGGGTCCTGGGTAGTGCTGGGTGGTGCTGGGTGGTACTGGGTGGTGCTGGGTGGTGCTGGGTGGTACTGGGTGGTGGTGGTAGGTGGTAATGGTGTGGTAGTGGGTAGGGTGGGTGGAGTGGTGGTGGTGGTGGGTAGGGGTGGGTAGGGGTAGGTGAGGGTGAGATGCGGAATGGGGTGGTAGATGGTGGTGTGGGATGGTGGTGTGGTGGGTGGTGGTGGGTAGGGGGGTGAGGTGGTGGGTGGTGGTAGGTGGAGAATGGGGTGGTGGATGGTGGGGTTGGGGTGGGGTGGGGGTGGGCTGGGCATGAGGTGGGGGTAAGATGGAGGTGGGTGGTGGGGTGGGTATGGATAGGGGTAGGTGGGGTGTTGGGTGATGGGGTGGGAGAGAGGTGGGTGGTGGGGTGAGGCGGGTGGTGGGGTGAGGCGGGTGGTGGGTTGTGGTGGGGAGCGGGGATGAGGTGGGTAGCAGGTTAGCAGACCCTTTGTGTTAATACAAGTGATGAGGTCACTGCTGTGACGTAACCAGCTAACTTTCCAGGTTATCTGTATTTCCAGTCTATTGAGTTGAGAGTAAAGGGTAAACAGTGGCTGACATGTATTAACAACTCTGATCTTAGTGCACTGGCCTAGCATGCATGAAGCCCCGGGTTCAGTCCCCAGCATCTCAGAAATCTGGTGCGGTGGCACGCGGTGGCACGCGGTGGCACGCGTCTAGGATTCCGACTCTTTGGAGGGGAAAGCAGGACGCTTTCGGGATCGTCCTCCGTTAAACAGTGGCCGAGAGCTGCGTGAGAGTTCAAGTGGCCGGACACAGCTGGCTCTGAGCTCAACACCCGGACGCCAGCTCTCTCGGGAGCTTCCTGATTGCTCTCTGACCTTAATCTTTGACATTTAGAAGGCAGCACTGTCAATAAATGTCCGGCACTCAGCAGATACACAATTGATATTGATAAGGGGATTTTGGAAGGCTCAAAGTCCACGGATCAAACCCCTCTCCGCGCAGAGAGGGCCTGAGCCTAGAATCCAACAGCGCGGCTGTGGGACCCAGGCTTATCTGGACAGACTTGGATTTCATAATGAAAACTTTATATCTTTTTCTTTCCTTTTACCTTTTTTTTCTCTTTTTTTGGTTTTCGAGACAGGGTTTCCTCTGTTGTAACTCTGGCTGTCCTCACTCTGTAGGCCAGGCTGGCCTCAAACTCAGAAACTTCGTATCTTGAAACAGCAAAAAATATTCCAGAAAGAGTCCATGGCTGGCCAATTCTCACACTCGCCTCAAGTCCTCTGAGAAAAAAAAAAAACCAATCCATTGTTATAAGTGTCCACAAAGAAGTTTCCGGATATCAATTAAAAAAAAATGTTCCCAGGAAATTTACAGAGCTAATGCACATGCGCGGAATTACACTACCATTTTAAGCCGAGCTTGGTGGCTCGTGGCTCCAGTCGCAGCATTGGGGAAGTTGAGGCAGGAAGACTGAACAGGGTTTTAATTTTTTAATCATACTTTATATTTACTTATTTTGTGTGCGTTTGTCTCTGTGCGGGTACATGTGCCATGGCCTGTCTGTGGGAGTCTGTTCTCTCCACGTGGGGCCAGGGTGTTGAAGTAAAGTCATCAGTTCCAGCGCTGTCACCTTGACCCACTGAGCATCTCACAGGGCCAATTGCCCATGTTTAAGGCCAGCTGTGGCTACGGAGTATCGGAAGGCCACAAAGCTTAACCTGTTTCTTTTCTCTTTTTTTTCCTTTTCTCCTCCCCCGCCCCTCTCCCCCTCTCCCTCCTCCTCCTCTCCTTCTTCCTCTCCCTCCTCTTCTCCCTCCCCCTCTCCCTCCTCCTCCTCTCCCTCCCCCACTCCCTCCTCCTCTCCCTCCTCCTCTTCCTCCTCCTCCTCCTCTTCCTCCTCCTCCTCCTCTTCCTCCTCCTCCTCCTCCTCTTCCTCCTCCTCCTCCTCCTCCGCCTTAATGAAGAGTGTCTGGAACCAAGCTGGCCTGGAACTCAGAGATCCTCCTGCCTCAGTCTCCCAAATGCTGAGATTAAACGCATGTGCCACAATGGTGGCCTTAAGCCTGCTTCTGAGTAAATAAATCTAAAGAGTAAATTTTTTGACTAATTCCCTGAGTGTAAATTTATGTGCTGTGTTCATCTGGTTGCAGCTGGGCAGGTTAATTTTCAATTGAGCTAGTGGTACTTAGCATAGCAACATAATTTTGGGGGCTTTTTTTCTTTTTTCTTTTTAAATGTCTGTGTGGCACTTATGGGAATGTCAGAGGGCAATGAGTCTCTCCTTCCAGTATGCGGGGCCCAGAAATGACCCTTGGCGCTGAAGGCTCCTACCTGCTCAGCCATCTTCCCAGGCCAGCATTACTAATTTTTTTTTTTTTTTAAAGATTTATTTTTTAAGCTAGGCTTTCACGCCTTTAATCCCAGCACGCGGGAGGCAGAGGAAGGTTGATCCCTGAGTTTGAGACCAGCCAGGACTACAGAGCGAGTTCCAGGACAGCCAGGGCTACAGAGAAACCGTGTCTCAATAAACCGTAGATAGATAGATAGATAGATAGATAGATAGATAGATAGATAGATAGATGATAGATAGATAGATAGATGATAGATAGATAACATAAGGTTCATTTTTATGACTTTTAATTATATGTATGTGAGTGTAATCCTGTGGGTATTTGTAACTGGTGGGGGCCTGAGATCACCTGGTGAGTGTGAATTGAGACTTCTGTCTCCTGAAGTTAGCAAGCTCTCAGAAAATCATAGAAGTTACCGTTAGTAATTTAAGCTTAAACTCTCACAAACCAGATTCGTTGTTAACTGAGCTGACCCCCTCGAGGATGAAATGTTTGTTTAAGTGACATGGCTGCTCCTGCGTCAGAGGGGTGTTTGTTGTTCCAGGGACTGTGACAGATTGTGCGGGGTTGGTGGGACTGGTTGTCAGGATTTTCACACTGAAATGTCCCGGGGAAGAATGGACACCAGTAACGAACTTCAGTAAGAAGGAAAGAGAAAGAGGAGAAGAAAGGAAGAAGTCGGGACGATGCGGAGTTACAGGCCTAGGATCCTAGCACTTGGGAAGGACAGGAGGATCAGGAGTTCGTGGCCAGCCTGGGCTACATGGTATGTTTGAGTGGAGTTTGGGGTAGGTGTCACCCTCTCTAAATATATAAAAATAAGTTGCCGGCCTTTTCCGATGAGTAGCTGGTTCACACACAAACTTGGGCATATCAAGTGAACCCACGTGGCCTCTGAACCCAATTACTACCCCCGCCCCTCCCCCTCCCCCCACACCACATACAGCAGATAAGCAAGTGGGGGAAGAGCATTGTCTCTCAAGTATTGTGTGTCAGGTGCAGCGACTCCTTCCCTGGGGAGATGTAAACAACCCCTCCTGTGGGCTCATGGGACAAACTAGTGTCATTCCACCAAATCCAACTTGGGAACCAGTGAGTTTATTGGGTTCACTCACAGGAGGGAGGGTGACTTTAAGGCTGGTGGTTGCAAAGGCTAGCCCAGAATGGATGATGGCTTCCCCATATGCATAGATGGAGTTCCCAGCTCCGGTTACTGCCTACCGTGTATACACTCTCTCACCTCCAGAGATCATGGGCAGTTAGGGCAGAATTGCACGCAAGTGGCTGAGTGGTGCAGGAGGCAGAGACTTGACTCTCAGGTGAGGCTCCAGTGACCCTCCCCACCCTGTCCTGGGGGGGAACGTCAACAGACATCGAGTTGGGGCTCAAGGGTCTCTATGATGGGGCACAGTCGGACACAGCATCTTTAACAGGCTGGGCTCCTGCTTCTCAGTTCAGTTTTGTTTGCTTTTTCATCGTGGCGTGGGAATTGTTTCTGTGGATCACAGTGTAAGACAGTTGGTAAGCAATAGCACCTCAGTCCACCCAGAATCTCTTTTCCTTTTCTGCCTCCCAGCGGGTCCCTGTATGTTACCTAGGCTGCTCTGGAACTCCTGGCCTCCAGCAACTTTCTTGGGGATACAAAAGTGGACCACCATGCCTCTCTCTGTCTCTCTCTCTCTCTGTCTCTCCTTCAGACCAATATGCTCACATGACTTCAAAGCAAGTAGTCCATTCAACAGGAAAAACAGAAAAACAAAACCAGAAGTCCCCAGGCCGCCCATTGAACTGATTCAGGGGAAAATTATCATTAACCATTTGTCACGTAAACCAAACAAATGGTCAGCCCGCTCAACCTGCTTTTTAATTAGTGCCGCTTATGTGGAATTGACTCTGAGCTGGGAAGATCTGGGGTGGAAAAACCAAACTGAAACAACACCCGTAAAGGTTTTAAAGAAGCTATTTCTATCCAGTTCTCTTTGGGGTGCACGTGGGAGTGAAAATGGGCTTGGTGGCCTTAGTTGGGGGGGGTCACTGGAAGAGAGAGGAAATTCAATGTCTGTAAGTAAAACTCTCTGGAAGGAGGGAGAGGAGAGAGGGAGGAAGGAAGGAGAGAAAAGGGAGGGAGGGAGGAGACCTCTTCATAATATTTAGCTGCAAGATTTGCTTGCTTGTTTAGTAACAAACCAGGCAAATACCATATGTGAGAGAGAAAGAGAGAGAGAGAGGAAGAAGGAGGAGGAGGAGGAGGAAGAAGAGGAGGAGAAGGAGGAGGAGGAGGAAGAGGAGAGTTTGGATAGAGGAGACCTATCCCTGTGCCAGCAGGATCCCTCCTGGAGGATTCTGGGCATTTGTCCTCTTGCTTTTATGTCTTCTCTGGTTCTGGTTTTCTGTGACTGCACAGGTTATGTCTAAGAGTGAGAGGACAGACTGAGTGACACCCCGGTGAGGGGTGGGGAGGTGAGCTCCAGCCAGGGCTTCAGGATAAGATGGGAAATGGCCACCGTGTCCGGAGGGTCAACATCCTTGGCCAGTGGTGTTTACAAGCAGGAGGCTGAGCTGAAGTCTGAGGGAATGATAGAGGGGATAGATATTATGACCCCACACGTAGTCACGTGATCACAGTTCGCCGCATAAAATTGTTACTTAACGTGGTGGTTGGTGCATTCAGAAGGAAGAGGAAGGAAGATCAGGAGTTCAAAGACAGACTCAGTTACATAGCGAGTTTGAGGCCAGCCTGGGCTACAGGAGACCCTGTCTTAGAAACAAAACGGAAAATATCAAGTAAATAGTTAATGAAATTGGGCTCAGTGGTACAGGCCTGTAATCTTAGCTGCTTGGGAAACTGAGGCAGGGAAATCTTGAGTTCCAGGCCAATGTAGGAAACAGAGAAGTTCTAGGGCAGCCTGGACAACTTAGAGACCTAATCTCAAAATAAAAATAAGTAATAAAAAGAGTTAAGGCAGCAGCTCGGTGGCGGAGTCGTGTCTGACATGCTCAGAGCTCTGGGCTGGAGCGCCAGTGACACCCTTCCCTCCCCACCAAAGTTATGAAGGCAACTGAAATTGCACCACCCATCTATTGTCACCCACCCAGCCATCCTTACCATCTGTACATCCATATATCCACCCATCCATGTTTCCTCCCTCCCTCCCTCCCTCCCTTCCTCCCTTCCTTCCTTCCTCCCTTCCTTCTCCCTCCATCTAAGATGTAGCACAATGTAGAGGCAGAGACATGAGCTTAGAGCCAGGTTGTTTTGGTTTAGACACCTGACTCCAGCTCTGACTTAGAATGACTGCCCTGTCTCTCTGCCTCACCTTCCCTATCCATGCAATGGGCACATTGATAGCAACCTACCTGCAGTAGACAGAGTACAGGAGCCTGTGACCTGATGCCCAGAGCCCATGAATATGTTGTTTCATGGCAAGGAGAGATTTGGAGTGTTTGGATTATTAGCACGGCTACGTGTGTGTGGGAGAAGGGCCTGGGGAGACGGCGCAGTGGTGAGGTGCACTGTCTGCTCCCAGCACCCGCGCGGCAGCTCAGAGTCAGTGTAACTCCAGTTCCCGGGTTCCAATGTCCAGTCTGGTCTTGGTGAGCACCAGAATGTGACGCCCACACATATGGGCTGGTGAAACCCTCATGCATATAAAATTAAAGTGTGAAGCTTTAAAAATGTCCTCCTGATAAGTGCAAGTACAGATTAATAACAGGAAACCAAAGGGCTTTTTTAATAGAAGATACTTTAAGATGGGTTAAAAACTGATCCTGGAGCTGGGCGGTGGTGGAGCAGGTCTCTAATTCCAACTCAGGAGGAAGAGGCGGGCGGATCTCCCTGTGAGTTTGGGGCCAGCCTGGTCTCCAGAGTGAGTTCCAGGCCAGCCAGGGCTACACAATAAGACCCTGTCTCAAAAAAAAAAAAAAAAAAAAAGATACCAGATAGTCACTGTCAAGTGTTGAATGAATGAATGAATAGATGAACCAATCCACCATGCGGCAGCTTGACCCCTGAGGGTGGCATGCCTTTAGGAAAGTGCTCCTCTGAGTCACCTGCCAGCTCCATAGAGTGGCTTTATGCAAATGACACGGTGGCCAGAAGGAGGAGCCTCCTGCTTGATAGTTACTCTGTGTGCTTTCTTTGTTAGGGATGGAAAGATATTTTTTTAAAAAAATACATACTACTTTTTAAAGTTAGTTTTTGCGTGCATGATTTTGCTGGTCAGCCTCTTGTTTGTTGAAGCCCTCCCCGGCGCGTCTTCCTTCTGGTGTAGTGTGACCTGGAATCTGGAACCTTCAGCAACTGTAAGGATTTTCAGTGCATGGAAGCAGCGGGCATGGTTCTATGTCCTGCCCTTCTGAGGTCTTCTCCACGCATCGTAAAGTTCTCATCTTTAACGAAAATAAGTGGGGGGTGAGGGTGGGGGCGGGGGGCTCCAAGCCATTTGGTTCTTTCCTGTCAGCTGAGGGAAAGGACTAAAGGCTGAGCAAGGCTGAAGGGTTTTATTGTCACACCGTAAAGGAGCAAATGGCGTCTGTCAATACAAAGCCCACACTGAGAGCCTCAGTCTGGGGGAGGCCACCAAGAGTGTCAAAATGGATTTTGATTAACCTGGGCTCAACATCTTTTTATTTCGCTTCCTTCACTCTACAGCATGAGAATGCTATAAAAAACATCCAACAGGAAGCTGGTGGCCATTAAAACCCTGCAGGCCCACCCCCTTACTGAGCGACAGTAAATAGTTCCGCATCCAACCCATAACTAGGCGGAGGGACATATTTGCACACTCAGGCCAGGCCTGTTTTGGGGTTCTGCGCAGAAGATTCTTCTCTCCAAGAATAACACAGTCTACTCGCCAAAGTGTTAATTCTCTCACGGTTTTCATATTCAGGTCACAGTTCTCTTTTAGACACTGGTTAAAAAAAAAATGACCAAGCTGTTTATGGGCTGCAAAACACATGGATGGCAAATGCAGAAATGGGATCATCCTCCCACCTGGAGCAGTGGCCCAGGAGCTGGGGGAGGGGAGGCCAGGGACTCACCCACACCTCCTTCATTGCCCTGGAAGTCGTTAAGGTGTGTGTGTGTGTCTCATAAAGATGTTTACTAAGTGGTCACAGCGATTCAGGTCTGGGCAGGTGTGGAGACACTGCCAGGCTGGCTGGAAGACCTGGGACCTGGCTGCTCTGAGGGGCGCTTTCTCCTCTGTAGCCAGAGAGGACCATGGAGCAGCCTCAGGCACAGGGAACGGGGAAGAGAATTTCAGAAGAACCTCCAGGCACCATTCCTACAGACTCAGCCAGAAGCCTCGTCCCAGGGGCCTTCACACCTCTGCAGGATCTAGATTTGGGCTGATTTGCAAAGAGATCCACTTTTCCTCCATCCCTCCCTTCCTCCCTTCCTCCCTTCCTTCCTTCCTTCCTGTTCTCTGACATTTATTTTAAGACTTAATGTATTTCTTAATTTGCTTACACCCTACTGGTGTGGTAGATGTGTGGAGGTCGAGGGCAACTTTCAGGAGCCTGTGCTCTCCTCCACCAAGCGGGTCCTTGGGCTTTTCCTAAGGAACCATCTCATTTTATTAGTTTACTGGTGTGTGTGTGTGTGTGTGTGTGTGTGTGTGTGTGTGTTGTGTGTGCGCGCGCGCGCACGCGCGCAGATGTATGCTACAACATTGTGTAGCGATCAGAGAAAAATTTGTGAGAGTTCAAATCTCTTGCTCTGTGTGGGATCCAGAGATCCAACTGAGGTCCTCAGGGTTGGTGGTAAGCACCTTTACCTGCTGAGCAGTCAAACTAGCCTGTTTCTTTTTTTTTATTTTATGCCTATGTGTGTGTTTCTCTGTGTGTGAGGAGGAGATACGCACGTGTGTGCAAACACCCGTGGAGGCCAGAGGTGGGTGGACAGCGGGCGTCTTCTAAGTTGCTCTCCACTTAAAAAAAATTTTTTTTTATTTGTTTGTTTGCTTTTGGGTTTTTTCAAGACAGGGTTTTTCTGTGTAGTCCTGGCTGTCCTGGAACGCACCCCGAACTCAGAGATCTGTCTGCCTCTGCCTCCAGAATTCTGGGATCAAAGACATACACATACACTGACATTTTTATTTCTTATGCGTATGAATGTTTTGACTTTGTGTATGTCTGTGTATCACATGGGTGCCTGGTGCCCATGGAGGTCAGAATCAGGCCTTGGATCCCCTAAAACTGGAGTCACAGCCAGCAGTGAGCAGCCATACAGGTGCTGGAAACCGCAGCACCCAGTTCCTCTGCCACGGAGGCATCCCGCGCTTCAGCTGACAGGGAGGTCACTGAGCCTGGAGCACCAGACCTCGCTAGATACCCCAGCCCTTCCTGACTCCCCATCCCAGCACTGGGAAGATGGGGTGCGTTTCCCATTTCTGGAGCTGTGAACACATAGGTCCTCACGCAGAAAGCACTTTACCGGCCTAGGCGTCTCCCAGCCTTATCTTTTGTTTTCTGAGGCAGGCTTTCTCGTAGTCCAGGCTAGCCTTGAAGTCACCGGATAGCCTTGGGATTCTGATGCTCCTGCCTCTACCTCTAACACCCAAGGATTACAGGTGTGTGCCAGGACCTCAGGCTGAAGTCATTAGATGTTTGTTGTTGTTGGGGATGGAACCGGAGGCCAATGCATGGTAGGCAAGCACCTGCCACTGAGCCATAGTCTCAGCCCTGACGCCCTGCTCCAGGTTCAGTGGGAGACTCAGTCTCAAGGGAATAAAGCAGACCATGGTACACAGGACACCAGAGGCCTCCTGTGGCCTCTGTGTACGCACTCACAGATGCACACCTGGGTACACATAACCCCAGCACGGCAAAGGCAGAGACAGAGGGACAGGGAGATTCCAGGGGCTCCCAGAGTGTCTGGCTTGGTGAGCTTTAGGCAAAAGAGACCTCTTCTCTCAAAAAACATGGTGGACAAGATCAGAGGAATGATTCCCAGGGTTGTCCTCTGGTCTCCACACATATGTGTGCACACACGGAGACACAGACACAGGCAGACAGACACATGCTCACACACACACACACACACACACACACACACACACACACACCAAAAAATAAAAAAGGAAAAAGAAAGAAAAAGAAAAAGAGAAAGCAAAGCTGAGCATGGTGGCCCTTGCTTGCCGTCATAGTGCTCAGACGTTGAAGCAGGAGGATAGCTAGCTTGAGACTTGCCTGGGCTGCATCAGACCAAAATAAGCCAGAAAAGATTTAAAAAAAAAAAAAAAGACTTCTACCTGTAATATTCTGATTTGGTAGCTAGTCGCTGCGGTAATTTTAAACCCTGAGCACCCAGCCTGTAGATGGGCCCTGATACTTGGTCATAATTTAAAAGAGGATTTTAAAAGTCATGTCCAGCTGGGTATGGCGGTGCACGCCTTTAATCTTAGCACTTGGCAGGCTGAGGCAGGTGGATGGTTGAGAGTTTAAGGCCAGCCTGGTTTACATAGGGAGTCCCAGGGCAGCCAGGGCTACACAGTGCGACCCTATCTCAGAACACTAACACAGCAGACAGACAGAGCTGTGTCAAGTAGAACTAGAACAAGGGCAGGTGAGCAACTCACGCTGCTGTGGTCTGTGTTTGTGTGGATTTGAAAGTCTCCGTTGCACAGCTGAAACAAAAATGGAGGGGCCGGAGAGGTGGCTCGCTCTTACTGCTTTTGCAGAAGGTGCTCCTTCGGCTCCCAGCACCTGTGTGGTGGCTCACGATGGTCTGTAACTCCAGTTTCAGGGGACCTGACGCCCTCTTCTGGCCTCTGAGGGCTCCTGCATGCAAGCAACACACAAACTCACGCAGACACACCCATGTACACATATGCACATACGTTAATTTTTCAAAGAAGGCGAGGAGAGAAAGAACGTCGGGACACGAGATTACACAACTTCCTTAGGAAAATGGCAGCATATTTAAAAAAAAATTTTTTTGTTTTTTGTTTTTTTTCTCTCAAAAAATTGACTTTATGTCTGATCATTTCAGGTAAAGTGAGGAATAGTCTATTCTAGGACTTTCAGCTGTGTCAGGACTTGCCCTCCCCCACCAAAAAAAAAAAGCCACAAAAGTACCAAAGGCCTAACAGCAGCCCTAGAATTAATGAGATGTCTGAGCTGTAGTTATGACCTTTGCTTGGTTAAAAATGACACTAAAGTAAGTTTTGTTTTGTTTGTAGCTTTGATTTTCAGTTTTTAGGATAAAGCCCCAGTTCAACTCCCCAGCTCCCCAGGAACTGTAGAATTTTAGTTATTACTAAAGGGGGCTTAGTTTGAATAATTGTTCTCCAGAAGAGAGACCAGAATCGCAGACCTATGGAGTGTGTGTGTGTGTCTTGTTTGTTTTCTTCTTTTTAAATTATTGTTTTGTTTTAAATACAACCAACCATAAAACTACAATTCTGTGTGTCTCTCTTTCAGTACAGATGTTGAGGCAAAACCGGCTCCTAGGGTCCTGGGCTCTGCATTCAAGTTTGGGGAGGGCTTTCATTTTTGTGTGATTCTGAGGGGACCTGAGTAGCTAAAATTTCAACAAAATCAACTCCTGTGTTTCTGCCTCATTGTCTTTCTGTTGACCCAACAAACACTGCCCTGTGTGGGGCTGGCTTGAGGCCAGAGGGAAGGGAGGCTGAGGAAGCAAGCAACATTTCTCACTTGCAAGAGGGGAAAGGAAGAGGTATTATTCCTGTCAGTCGCTGACATCTCACTGTGGACCTGAGGTAATCTCCCTTTCTCCCCACCGGCCCTGCTCTTCCGATCCAACTTTGCTCGAAGAAAGCAACCGACAACAGAGTGTATGGGGAGCATGTCCTCTGTGAGGGCTAGGGTGAACAATTTTTCCTCTGGGCTCACCAGAGCTGTTCAAACAAGAGCTCTGTTGTCCCTTTCAGAAGCAGATAATAGGAAACCGAAATGAAATCTGGAGGTCATTTGTCCTCTTCCATTCTGAGGTAGACATGCCAGCTTCAAACCCTGGAGCTTGTTAACACAGGACCAGTTATCCACACTGACATTTTTTACAGAGGTGGAGCAGACGCCCCGTGCTCTGGAAAGTCGTAGGATGGAGGTTCCTTGTATTAGGGTTCGGACTCTGAACCAGAATGGGGACCCCGCCAAACAGGCTTTATCTAAACCAAGATAAAACTCCAGGAAAAGTCACAGCGATCAGAATACCAGCAGGCATGGCAGCGAGTACTGTCTATTGAATGTGTGGTGTTCAACTCCTGCTGTAATGTAAGGGGAAGACCATGGTGTCGGCTCCACACACGAATGACGGAGGGGCAGAGAAAATGGCTTCTCGAGGGGAGCTTTGTAGTTGGGACTCAAATCTGGGTTACTTTAGGATTTGTCTTATTTTCTTCCCCTGCCTTCTCCTTTTTAAAAAAAAAAAGAAAAATTAATTAATATTATTTTTTAGACAGGATCTCATTATGTAGTCCTAGCTGGCCGAGAACTCTCTATGTAGACCAGGCTGCCCTTGAACTCACAGAGATCTCTTTGTCTTTGCCTTTCAGAACGCTGGGGTTAAAGGCATATACCACACCGCCTGGCTAGTATATCTTGGGTTTTATTTTTGTTTTGTCTTTTGAGTCAGGGTCTCTCATGGACCTGGAGCTCATCGATTTAGCTAGACTGGCCGGCCCGTGGGTCCCAGGGATGCTCTGGTCTCCGCCTCCCCAGCGCCAGGATCGCACATTCTTTACCGTGTCCAGCTCCTTACTCCGGTTGTGAGGCTTGAACTCGGGTCCATGCCATGGTTGTGAAGCAAGCACTTCCTGGACTGAACTAGCTCCCCAGCCATTCAGTATCTGTCACAGTGATAGAAAGTTGCTATTCTTTTATACTTTAAAAAAATGGTAGTTTGAGCGTATCCAACAAATTAAGCAGGAAAATTCACTGAGGTTTACAGAATCTCAGGATTATCATCTTCATTGATATCAACCCCTCCCCTTTTCTTTTCCAGGTGGGAAGAATATGGAGACCTAGTCGCCTGGTTCTGGCCTAGCCCCATGTCCCCAACCCTGGGGTGTCCTCCCACACAGGCCTCTCCCTGAAGGCAGGAGCAAGGGACTGACCCCTGAGAAAAACTACATTCCAAAGGTGGCAGATCTTCTCTGGAGAGCTGGCTGGAGAGGCTGAGGCAGTCAGGACCGGACCAACACTTACACTGTAGAAGGTGGGTGAGTTAGACGCCTTTGCTGGGGTCCCCGCTGACCCAGGGTTCTGCTCCCGGATTCCATCTGTGGCCACGGCCTTTGGCCGTGCCACTTTCACTAGGACCCAAATGGAGTCTCCATTCCTGTTCTACTTCCTCTACTTTCTACAACCCTCCCCTAAACTGCTCTTAACACCTCTCCCTCTCCCTCGCCCCCTCCTCTGTGTGTATATGTGTGTGCACGCATGCTCACACACATGTTCAGAAAATGCTGTCAGCCCAAAGTGAGGATATCTGTGCACTGGAGATGATCCCCATGGTAACCACAACATTCAGGTCTCTTGATGCCTTTGGGGAGACCCTCAGCTCTGGGCCCCTCCCCACTAACATTGACCAGACCCAGGGAGAGAAGGAGTCTCAGGGAAGGGCCTTTCCTGGACATTTGTAGATAGGACCAACTTCTTTTCAACAGAAAGGACCTGAGTCAGGGGAGGGACTCACACATAAACCTGGTATACTCTGACATGCTAATGCAGAGAAGGGCTAAACCACTCTCTTGCATAGACTCTATAGGTCTGCTGAAGGGCTGGGTGAGTCCTGCAAGGTCCTGGGCCTCAGGCTACTCCTCATATGTGCCCAACAGGTAACCCCCTCTTCTTCCTGTGCAGTTAGCCATCTCTGTCTACTAGAACCTGGCCGGCCTCCCTGCCCTGGCGCTGCTGACAGGCTCTTCTGGTTGCTGGGCACGTGTTATCATAGGCATAGAACATTCCAGGCTCCCATGTTGTCTGTTGTGCTCTCAAAAAGAAAGGAAGAGAGAAAGAAGAAAAATTGCAAAAAATTCAGGACCCACGCAGATTTTTAAGATTTGATTTTAATTTTGTATTTGTAATCTGGTTCGTGTGTGGGTTGTGTAACTGAGATGCCTGCCGAGGCCCGAGGCATCAGAGCCCTGGACTAGAGTTACAGCAGTTGGGACTGCCTGAGGCAGGAGCTGGGAACCAAACTTGGGTCCTCTGCAAAGGCAGGACATGCTCTTAACCACTGATCATCTCTCCAGCCCCCGCTGCAGACTTTATTTGTATCACATACCACCACACAGAGTTTGTAACTTCAGAGGTTGTCCTCCGCTGCCACAGGCCTCTAGAATGCCACGAACCTGTGTCCCTGGTCCAATCTTTTCCTGAGCCCCTCCAACGGCCTTTGGCTAGGGCTGTCTGTCCTTAGAGTGAACTGGCTTTTCCCTACGGGAAGGACTACAGCTGCCCAGCATGCTTGCATCTTTTGAGGAGCCCAGGGACTCATCTCCAGCCTCTCTCTCTCATTACCACCAGGGAGGCTCTGTGACAGGCCGGGGAGACATTTGTAGGCCACCAATGGCAATTTGTGGCTCTAAGCACCACTGCTCAAGGCCTCTCATCACCAAGGCTAACTTATGGATCACAACAGACCACATGGGAGCCTGGAACATTCCATGCCTATAAAAAACGCGTGCTTGTCAGCAAGGCCCGGGGAAGGCAGGCCGGTCAGGTTCTAGTAGACAGAGATGGCTAACTGCACGGGGAGGAGCGGCTGTTACCTGTTGGGCACATATGTAGCCTGAGGCCCAAGACTTTGCAGGATTCTCACAGATGAGTTGGAAAGACAGTCAGTAATGCTAAATAAGATCAAGGAAACATAACATGATTTCTTTCTTTCTTCTCCCCTCCCCCTCTCCTCTCTTTTTTCTTCTTCTTCTCCTCCTCCTTCTTATTTTCTGTTTTTTCAGCTGTAACTCTGGCTGTCTTAGAACTCACTCTGTAGACCAGGCTGGCCTTGAACTCACAGAGATCCACCTGCCTCTAACTCTTGAGTGCTGGAATTTAAAGGCATGCTCTACCACAGCCTGGTTATGTGGTTTCTCAAAACAAAACAAAACACAAAAAACTCCACTGGGAGGTGAGGATGCATGCCTTTAATCCCAGGCAGAGGTAGGAGGATCTCTGTGAGTTTGAGGCCAGCCTGGTCTACAAAACAAGTTTCAGGACAGCCAGGGTTACACAGAAAGAAACCTGCCTGGAAAACCCAAAAACCAAATCAACCAACCAACCAAACAAACAAAAAACAATCAACCAAACAACAAAAACCAACCAAACAAAACCCCAGAAACAAGAAGAACCTGTAGGAATACATGAACTCAGATATCTGCATTTGTGCAGATAAAAATCCTGCAAAAGAGGTTTTCGTAGAACAGAGCCATTGCACTTTAGAGTCGGGGCGGGGCTAGTGAGGACAGTCTTGGGCTCCGTATGTGTCTTTTGCTATTAAACACTTTTTCAAAGCCAGGGGAAGTGCAGGTTGACGGCTGTTGAAATCCAATGCTTTTCATGCAAATGCATTTCCAGTGGAAAATCATCTTAGTTTTTCATAATCAGTCCCTGGGCGTGTCTGCTTGCCACTTGGGGCGCATTCATTTCCCCCAGAATAGACCCTGCAGCATGTAAATGCCTGCATCTGGAGAAGATGCGCCGCTCCGCTAGACCCGCCTTTTCAGCTTTAAAACGTGGACCTTTACCAAATACTTTGACCTCTTCCTCCCTCCCTTCCCCGCCACCCCCCCATCCCGAGGCCTAGTGGGGACGAAGCATTGAATTACCAGCTTGCGGTTGACGCCACGGGCTCTCATTCCTTTGAACAGAAGCTCGGCTTAAGAAGAAAGTTTTTCTTAATAAGTAGCTGCTCCCCCTTTGATATGCACATCTGGATGCGAGGTCTTATCTGCAGCCAGCTCAGGCTGCTTCCTGTGGGTAAATGATAAAAGAACAACTCAAAATAACAAAAAAGGAATAAAATGTGCCAGATGCCTCCGAAATCAGGACAATGTGAAAGAAGGCAACTATTGACAATTGAAGCAATCATTTTAGAGGCCGACTGACTCGAGGTTTTTTTTTGTTTTTTTTTTTTTAGGGATTAAGAAGGAGAGAATGCCAACCGCGGCTGACCGGCACTTCTGTATTCTGTTGGAAATTAAGGGGAAAAAATAACGCCAAGCACGCTATCAATCACGCCGGGGGTTAATTTTGCTTCTGTCCGGGTCTGTTTCTGCAGGTTTTTTTTTTTTTTAACTTTCCTTTTTCTTTGTTGCCCTCTGTTTAAGCACAGTTAACTCTGAGGCCCCGACTCAGAGATTCTGACTCCAGATTCTTTCAGGGTTGACAAAGGAGAAGCCACCTTCCAGCTCTCTCTCTCTCCCGTTTAGTTTTAAAGAAGACGTTTTCCTTTATTCTGGTTCCTTTCCATACCAGATATTTTTTCCCTTGATTTCTTCATCACCTTTGGAAAGAAAGGAGTTCTCAGGAAAGCGTTGTTCTGTTTTTTGCTTTTTGTTTTTCTCAGTTTGGGGCCTTTTTGAAGAAGCTCCCCCCTCCCTCCTCAGTGTGAACTGGTCTGAGGTTTTTAGAGTCAGGGTTGGAAGGAGGTAATTGGTAATTGTCACACACAAATATGATTTCTCGAGTCTGGCTCGCCTTTTGTTCTTTTCGAAGAGAGCAAGCTTGCTTTGTAAACACGTGCTGGGGACTCCGGGAACTCTGCGGCCGATTGTAACCGATCCGTTAACAGGCAGATGAAACTTAGGCTCAGCTCTGCACACACTGCTCCTCAAAGAGGAAACTGAGGATGGGGTGGGGGAGGGCCGGGGCAGGGCGGGCTGGGTCCCCGCACCTTTCTTAGCCTAACCAGATAACCCGCCTGCATGGATTCCACATTAACATGCAGCAGGCATGGGAAAATGATAAACTCCTACGCCACTGTCATGGCAACTGGAAAAATGGCTGCTTGGGGCCACAGGAAAAGAAAAGCCAAGCCCATCTCTTTTTTTCTGTTTGACATCTGTTGTTTAACATACAAAATTGTATTATCGCCACGAAGGCGCGGCGGCCTGGCCGAAGCCTCGCCTAGGAACGGAGGGGGTGCGACCCCTGCTCTGAAGGAAGGGTGAATAAGTCCCCTAACATTTCCACCTAGGGCCCCAAATTCCCCCCCTTATCAGTCCAGGTACAAGAAGCCTGACCCTCCTGGGGAAGGTGGCGCGTGGGGAGGGCTGGGGGAGGGGCCCGCCAGGCGCACGCTCAGTCCTGTCAGTTCTCTTCATTTCTCCCTTCTCCCCCTTCTCGAAAGCGGAGTTTAGGTTTTTCTAAAGTGCTGTGGGAAAGGGACTTGTGATCGAGGGCGAAGCAGATGCAGGGAATACAGCTGCGGTTCGTAAACACAGGTGGGGCCCGAGGTTTAAGATGGTTATTGCTGGCCACTGAGGAGGGCGGACGGGCACGCCCCTCCCCCACAGGCCCCAGGACTTTGCACACTGGAGGGAGTGTGTGCTTTTATTTCCTTCCTTCTGTGGCCCTTTCCGAAATTGTTATAAATCGATGCGTGGCTGCGAGGTGTTTCCAATGGGGCTGTAGAAACTGGACTCCAACATTGACCTAAAACTTCCATATTGCCCAGATACTACCCTGAGGAGATTCCTTCTTGGCCTCGTTTTTTTTTTTTTTTTTTTTTTTTTTTTTTCCTTAACATGAAATGACTTTGTGTGATGGCCAGATGGCTCAGTGGGTAAAGGTGCTTACTGCCAAGGCTGAGGACCTGGGTTCAGCTCCAGGGGACTCACTCCACGTTGAAAGAAAACGAATTTCCAAAAGTTGCCTGACCTCTGCGTGCGTATGCACACACACTCTCTAAATAAACGCACGCTCTTTTAAAAGAAATAGAACTTCAAATGCAGCAACTTTCGGCCACACTTCTCGGCTCACACTGGTAAACAGCTCACGGCAGGAGCTCACCACAGCTGTTGAAGATTGCTACCATCCTCACAGCCAGGCTGAGGCTTTCCAGGAAGGCTGAGATTAAACCCCTTGATAGGGAAAGATCAGATAAGTCCAAACAAAGACCATTTATATAATTGCCATCAGTCATCAGCAAAGTTAGCGTTTTAAGGTGGGGAAGCAGGGAATTAAAAAAAAAAAAAAAAGCCCAACCCAGGGCCACCAGTTAGCAACCTCAAGTTCTGAAATAACGGGGTCCTGACAAACGCAGGTGTGGGAGGGGGCGCAGAAGCCCAAGAAATCGGAAAGGTCAGAGTCGAGTTGTTTGTTTTCCCAAATTGTCGAGTAAAGTTACAAGAAGCTACCTGGGTAAAGCCACAGCCCGAATGCTCAGATGATGTACCCAGGGGCTGGGGGTGTCCCCATACACAGGGGCTGGGGGTGTCCCCATACACAGGGGCTGGGGGTGTCTCCGTACACAGGGGCTGGAGGTGTCCCCGTACACAGGGGCTGGAGGTGTCCCCGTACACAGGGGCTGGGGGGGCTGTCCTCATACACAGAGTTTGTGGGATGTCTCGGTACACAGGGGCTGGGGGGTGTCCCCGTTCACAGGGGCTGGGGGTGTCCCCGTACACAGGGGCTGGGAGTGTCTCCGTGCACAGGGGCTTGGGGTGGTGCTCTAATAGATTGGAGACTTGAAGGAAGGATTTACTTGGGGGGAAGAAAGGAGACCGAAGGGCATTAGAGTTTCAGATTTATCAAGGAAGAACTGGGTGCTGAGCGTGAAAATGTCCTGATCCCTGACCCTTAAATGGCTTTGCAGGGAAGGGCGTTGGCCAGCCTGTGACTTATGGGCTATCCTAGCAGTGGAATATTTTTTTGCTCCTGTTTTTTTTGTTTTTTGTCTTTGGATTATTTTGTTTTGTTTTTAGCTTCCAGGATTCATCAGCAAAGTCTTTGTCAGAAGGGCCCAGAGCCTGTCATTTGCAATTCTAGATTTTTCATTAAGCTGGGCTTCCAGAAAGGCAGCCCACCCACTGCCTCCCCCCAATATTCATATTTATGGCACATCAACCCTCGTATTCTCCTGGGAATTGGGTGAGGGGCTCCTGTGAGATCTGAAAGGCATAACTTTGGGGGTGGGGGGGAAGCAAAGTTCTCCCAGGGAACCATTCTTATTCAAATCTGCCTTCCTCCCGAGTCTCACCTCCGGGTTGTTGGCGATCTGGACACACTCCCTGACAACCCTTGAATAAAATGCATCCCGTATCATCCTGAGAGTCACCCAGTGAGGTCGCAAAACGGGGATTGGCTTCAAATTTTCTGGCTCATACTGCAAAAATCGAGAAATTAGACCAATCAGGAAAGTTTTCAACAGTCAGAAAAAAACAAAACAAAACAAGCACATGTAAGTACATGTGGATTTAAAATCACAAGTCTGGAAGCACTGAGCTTCCAGATCTGACCACCAGCCGGGTCACATCCCTGTGACCTCTTCAGTTCAACCCTTTGCAGCAGAGTGGGTATCATTTATCCCTAACCTCGGCACCCACCTCTCTCACCTGACTTCAGCTCTTTCAGATCAGAGACAAGACCAAAAGGCTGAGTGAAGGAGTTTAACTCTGAAAATTCAGTCAGCCAGTGAGTTGGCTCAACTGCCAAGCTCGATGACGTGAGTTGGCTCCCCAGGACCCATGACGGGAGGAGAGGGGTGTCCTGCAATTTGTCATCTGAGGAAATTAGTGACTGTAAGGGGCTCCAAATCCGCAGTCACTGTAGTTGCAGAGAGAAGCTTTGTTTTATCCTTAATTGATTAAAGTTAAATCAATTACTTTTCAGGGTTGGAGAGATGGCTCAAAGGACTGGAATTTGGTTCCCATCACCCATGTCGGGCAGCTTACATCGCCCTCTCCTGGCACGTTCGGGTATTGCATGCATGCGTGTGGTATACATACATAAATAAATATACACATAAAGTAAGAACAAATGCAAAAATTTTAACTCAGTTGCTTAGTTGTCTTTCTCACTCACTACTGTCATGAAAATACCTGACAGAAGCGATGGAACGGTGGTTCTCAACCCGTGGATCCCGACCCCTTTGGGAAGTCGAATGACCCTTTCACAGGGGTCTTCCTAAGACCATCTGCATAGCAGATGCTTACATTACAGTTCATAACAGTAGCAGAATCACGGTTATGAAGTAGCAACGGAAATAATCTTATGGTCGGGGGGTCAGCACAGTATGAGGGACTGTATTAAAAGGTGGCAGCATCGGGAAGGTAGAGAACCACTGTGCTATGGGCTACACGATCAGAACATGAGCTTGCGGGGAATATTCTAGACTCAGACCTAGCGGTGAGATCGTAAGGCTGGAGCGCTAAGCAACACACTGCTGCCTTTATTCGTCACTCGCCATTCATGTGTTTTTTGGCTTCACCCCACAGAGTGATGAGGAGAGTTTCCGTGGAGAGGCGGTGAAGAGCACTGGCTGCTCTTACAGAGCAAGTTTGGTTCTCAGTATCCATACTGGGCAGCTCACAGGGACTTGTAACTCCAGCTCCACGGGCTCTGACTTGGCCTCGGGAGGCATCTGCGCTGTCGTGCGTGTGCCCTCCCACGCACACACAAGAAACAAACAAATATTAAAAGCAAAACCAAACAACATAAAGCTGGTGAGATGGCCCAGTGTGTAAAGGCACTAGCTGCCAAGCTTGAAGGCCTGAGTCCTGTCCCTGGTTCCTGCAAGAAGCTCTGCAAGCTGCCCTCTGCCCTCTGCCGGAGCTGTGGTGCTCACATTCAAATACATACACAAATAAGCCACCAAGTGGGACAGCACCTGAAGAATGATATCTAAGGTTGCCTCAAGCTTTCTCTCTCTCTCTCTTTCTCCCACCCCCCCATCTGTCTCTCTACCCTCTACCCTCTCTGACCCCTCCCCCATACCCATGTGCCTGCACACACACACACACACACACACACACACAAACAAATAAAGGGATAAGTTATCGTCCTAGCCTGGCCTTAGGTTACTGAAAGAGCAAATCCTGGAAGGACAGAACACGCCCTAAATGAGGATAATTACCCAAGAAGATGAGGCTGTGCCCTGGAGCAGAAGCTTGATTTATCCCATCAAGTGCACAACAGGGGTGAGGACTGTTGGGGACCACCTCACCCGACCAGCGCTAAGATAGTGGTCAGAGACACTAGCCACCCTGGGAAGGCTTCACCATGTGTGCCCTTGCCCCTCCCCCCACTCCAGAATTTAAGCCTAAAGGGTCATTCAGTACCCCCACCCTGATGGACTTGGGGGTCGCTGGACCCCTTTGTCCTAATGTTGTCACACCAAATAAATCTACTCTGCCTGCCTCTCACCAAGACCCATTTCTTCCACTGGTGTATTGGGGACAAGTGGCCGAGCCTCGCTTGCCGAGGCTGCCGGAACCCCAAAGCTGCTCCTAGCCCTCCCCCACAACAGTGTCCAAAGCAGTAGAAGGAAATCTGTCTTGAACATCCATCTTTTCCATGGGGAGAGGAAATCCTTCAGAGAGTACCTTTTTTTTTTTTAAAGATGCATTTATTCTATGTGTATGAATGTTTTGTTTGCATGCGTGCATGTGCACCACATGCATTCCTGATGCCCTCAGAGTTCAAATGAGGATCTGGGATCCCCAGGAACTGGAGGTTATGAATGGTTGTGAGACACCAAGTGGGTGCTGGAAATCGAACTTGGGTCCTCTGCAAGAGCAATGAGTGCATTAGATTTCCTAGTCATCTCTCCAGCCCTGAAGGTTTCTTAGCTTTCCCCTTCCATTTTTGTGGTCCCAACTGGGTCACAGGCTTGCTTCTAGAACAATCTCTGGCAAGGGGAACATCCAAATTTGATGAGCAGGAAGAAGAGAGAGTGGCTGTGTAGACGAAAGAGAACACTACCCCACAGTCTTGTTCTGGAACACTTCCCTAGGGAAGCCGAGTGATTTCAGGTCACTCCCAAGTCCCGGGACCCTCTACTGCATGTCCTGCCTGCTTGTATTCCAGGTCCTGAAAGGACCAAGTGGACTCCGAGGAGGTAAGCAGGGGTGCTCTGCTGGATGGTAGGGGTCTTTTGTTGCTGCACCCCTGGCACAGACACACCCAGCAGCAGACAGCTGGGGACCTTCAAGCTAAAGATGATGAAAACAGATACATCCAAAGAGACTTCGGTTTCTATACAAACTGCCTCCTCTCCCAGTAGATGACACTGTACCAATAGCATCTTCTGGGACCGGTCTTCCTCAGCCCTTCTCTGCGTAAAGGAGCTGAACACTGCTCCCGGGGAGACGGCGCAGCCCAGCGGATAATCGCGGAGGCCGCCGAGCCTGACCAAGCCTGAACACCTGGGTTTGATCACCAGAACCCATACGGAGAGAACCGACTCCCAAAAGCTGTCCTCTGACTCCCAAATATTTGCGCTGCGGCATCTGTGCATTCACACGCAAAATAAATAAACATTTTTTTAAAAAGCTAATGATTAATGAGCAACACGTTCCAGCCATCTTATTTTCCCGCTTAAAAAAAAAAAAAGATTTATTTATGTATTTGTATGTGTGTGTGTTTGAGTGTACGCATATATGTACTTGTACCACCCATGCCAACAGAGGGAGATAAGGTTGGATCCCCTCGAGATGGGATTATAGGTGGCTGGGAGTCACTATGTGGGTCCTGAGAACCAAACCCAGGAAGAGCAGTTAGCTCTCTTAACTACGGAGCCATCTCTGCAACAACTCCTCCCCCTCCCCTTCCCCTCCGCCTCCTTCTTCTCTTCTTCCCCCTCCCTCCTCCCTCCTCCCCTTCCTTCTCCTCCCCCTCCTCTTCCTCTTCTTCTTTATACAGAGAATGAACAGAAATGGACAGACCGTGCTCTGGCCTCATCCCTCACTTCCAAAGGAGGGTCCGTTTCCCACAGCCTATACCACACACCACCACCACAACGGGAGAAATAACCACTTCCAACGAGAAGGGAATTGAGAATTGTGGAAAGGTGGTGTCTAGTTCTTAGCTTTGCATCTTTTTGGTTGTTACTTTCTCTTTCCTTCTTTCTTAAGACGAAGTCTTGTTTTGTAGCCCAGGCTAGCCTGGAACTCAAGATCCTCCTGCCTCAGGCTCTAAAGACTAGAATTCCAGGCATGGGCCTCTGCTGGATCTCGGTACCTTGGAGAAATCTTTTCCTTAGGCTGCTTCCTTTCACTTAATTGAAGAGGTACAGTTTCAATAATGGGATGGAGAATGGGGCTGTGGATGGCAGTGCTAACACTGCTGGTTTGGTTGCTATAAGCAACCATGCAAAGCACTTTCTCCTATAAAACTGGGGTCACACTTGGTTGTGATGGTGCACCCCTGTCATCCCAATACTTGGGATGTGTAGGCAAGAGGATCAGGGGTTCAAGGCCAGCCTCTGCTACTCAGGGAGTTTGAGACCAGCCTCGGCTCTGTGAAACCCTGCCTCAGAAACCATGGACTAAGGAGACAGTTCCGTGGGTAGAGTACTGTTTTTTTATGTAGAAGGCCTTGAGTTTGGAGGCCCTGCATCCACATAAGGAAAAGCCAAGCAGGACAGTGTGTACCTGGACCCTGGTGCTGGAGGCTTGGAGACAGGTGGATCCCAGGGGCTCTCTGGCCAGCCGGTTCAGTCAGGCTAAGTGAGAGGCCCTGTCTCAAAAGCAGTAAAGCAGAGATCAATAAAGGAGGGGACCAACAGCAGCCTCTGGCCTTCATGAGAGTGTATTGGTGAGTGGCCACCACGTGCGCGCACGTGCGCACGCATGCACACACACACACACACACACACACACACACGTGGACACGCAAACACCACCACCACTACTAGATTGGAATCCCAAACTAGGTGACTGTGGACCCACACACTTCAGAGACAATTTCTTCCCACCGCCCATTTACAGGCACAGAAGCTGAGCTGTGTGGAGGCTGGGCGGTTCCAGCAGGAGTCGGAGAACTAACACTAGCCCACTCTGGTGCTCCAACAGAGCACAGACTGAAGTGTGTCTTAAGATACGCCTGGGTCCCCTCCCCACACTGCTGAGTGGGAGCTGGTTTGGGATAAAGGTGCAGCACCTATGATAAAGTGAGGAAATCTTGGAATCTTGGAATGAGTCTGGGCTCATGGGGGCAGACCCTCAGTTCAGTGGTAGCCATGCTTTTAAGAGGAAGAGACGGACAGAGCCTGGAGAAACCACTGAGTCACGGTCCCAGGACAAGGCTGTCTGGGAGCCAGCAGGAATTGCACTAAGCAAGAATTTTTGCCTAGAGCGGCCAGGGTAATTGCTGGCTCTGGTGCTGCCCTCCGGGCAGATTTATGTTCTGTACAAGTGTGAGAATAAACTTCTGTTGTTTTCAGCCACTTGGTCTCTGGTAGATTGTTCCAGCAGCTCTGGGAGACAGCCCGGTGCAACTGGTAATCAGCAGGGCTGACTTCGCCTCATCTTCAACCCTCAAGGCTCGAACCACAGAGCCACTCTGAGGAGATTGTGCCCATGGCCATTGCATGTAGACCAGAGAGGTCTAATTAGAGGGCTGGCATTCCATAGGCAATAGGCTATGTTCGGCAAGGCCTGGAGCCTTATTTATTTTATCTTTTTCTGTAGCTGAAGGGGAATGGGTGTAGGATTGGTCCAGACATTTAATGAGTAGAGACTCACTACAGTAACCAAGGTGACCCCACAACAGAGGTGAATCTGACCCTGTGGTGGGGGTTGGGAAGACACCATGGACGATGTGTTGAACGGCTTTCTACTGTTCCTGCTGGCAAAATCTCCTCTGCTTTGCTCTGACACCTCCCCTCCCCCTCATCTACCATCTCAGTACTGGGCAGGCAGCAGCTCTTCCCGGGTGCATGGCCAGCTTGCAGGGTCTAACCAGGCAGCCCTGACTGTCAGGGAACTCGTTGTGTAGACCAGGCTGGCCTTGAACTCATGGAGATTGGTAGCAGTACACCCACTGGGTGGGTTACCAGGGATGATGAAGAGATATTTTTCAGAGGTGCCACAGGACGAAGATTCCAGAACCGAGAGCCATGGGAGCCTTGGGGATACTCTCCGGCAGCGGAGGCTGATGTATTGAGAGATGCTTGTTGGTTGCACATGAGATTAAATGGAAGCCGAGCTCCATCTTTATTCCTGGCTAAGAATGCTTGTTATATACATTCAGCTGAGAGGGACCCAGAGGACCCCCGCCCCCCCATCATCCCCAGTGCTTCCCGCAGGATCAAAGTTTATTTTCATTTGATTATAAGCTATGTAGGTGGTCCCCCGGCTGCAGTGGCCCTCCTTCAATCCCAGCCTCTTTCCTGGTGCTCAACATTGCCCATTCCCCCCACCCCCTTGAGACGGGCTCTCATATAGCCCATGCTGACCTCTAAGTCACTATGTAGTAGAGGATGAGTTTGAACTCCTGATTTTCCTGTCTCCACCAATGCCTGCTTTATATGGTCCTGGGGATTGAACCCAGGGCCTTATGCATACCAGGCGTGCACGCTACCCACTGAGCCGCATCTCCAGTCAGTTCCCTGCACAGTTTACTATTCCCATGGCCTCAAGATGCCAACATCTATGCCGGGGCAGTAAGAAGGAAGGCGAGGAAAAGGAGAGAGGCCGGAGAATGACTCTGGATAAGAGTGCTTAGTGCTCTTCCAGACGACCTGAGTTCGAAGGTACACACAAGGCGCACAGACATACATGCAGGCAAAACGCCCATACACATAAAATAAAAATGAAAAGTTTAGTCAGGTGCTGGTGGCGCATGCCTTTAATCCCAGCACTCAGGAAACAGAGGCAGGCAGATCTCTGTGAGTTCGAGGCCAGCCTGGTCTACAGAGTGAGTTCCAGGACAGCCAGAGTTACAATAGAAATAGAAATCCTGTCTTGAAAAACCAAACAAACCCAAAACAAAACCAAAGTTTATTTAAAAAAATTAAAGACTCAAATCATTTGTAGTCTACTCTAGCTGCTTCCTACTTCTGGTTCAATAAGTTCTCAGCTTTCGGCTCCAGCTGCCAGGCCTGCTGTCTGCAACCTCTGCTCTGCCGTCATGCATTTTTTTTTTTTTTCCTTTCAGAGACAGGGTCTCACTATGTAGCCCCTGGCTGTCCTAGAACTCACTATGTAGACCAGACCGGCCTCGAACTCACAAAGATCTGCCTGCCTCTGTAGAGCTGGTTTTTAGAGACAGGTCTCACTCTAGTCCAGGCTGTGAGCTCGCAGAGATCCACCTGCCTCTGCCTCATAAATACTGGGATTAAAGGTGTGCACCACTACACCTGGCTCCATCATGGACTCCTATCCCTCTGGAACTATAAGCCCAGATAAACCCTTTTTTGCTACAAGTTCCTTTGCTCATGGCATACAGAACAGAAAAGTAACTAAGACACCAGGCATTAAAGAAGTCTATCACTGGGGCTGGCAAGATGGCTCGGTAGATAAAAGCACCTGCCTCTGTGACCGACCACTTAAGTTAGATCTCCAGGACTCTAGGGACAGAATCAACTCCCACAAGATAACCTTTGACCTCCACATGTGGCTGTGGCAGCCACCCCTCACCCCTGCCAAATACATATATCCCTCAGTAAAAGAAGGGTTCACTTAACTTATCAAGGCACCCCCCCAACTTAGCAAGAGTTTGAGAAGCTTTTTGCCCTCAGAGCTCTGTGCTCACCCAAGGGTCCAACAGAGGCAAGAAGGAGCCAGCAGCAGTGGCCCAGAAGCTGCTCCTAGAGGCCACAGGATAAGGCAAAAGTGGAGGGGTAAGAAATTTGGTATTCAGCAAACATGAGACATGATTTTAGTAGCTGTGTGTATTCCCATTTTTAAAAGTCACAAACCACATTGTCCTTCCTCCCTTCCTTCCTTCCTCCCTTCCTCCCTCCCTCCCTCCCACCCTTTATTACACTCAAGTTGTTCTTAAGGTTTAATTTTAGTTGTGTTTAAAATATTTTGTGCACTGTTGAGTGAGGGGTCTTGGCGTTTTGTATTGTCTGCAGCTGTTGGATTTATGTGGGGGATGTTTGATTGCTAATGATCTGCATGTGCTATCAGTAGAACACCTGAGGAGTTCTGGATCAATAAAAACACCTGAACTCAGATGCTCAGGGTTCCACTATGGAGCTTGCCATGACGGTGATTCCCTCTGCTGAGGTCTGGCAGGGATTACATCTATGAATATGCCTCCTTGTCTTCCTTTCGGGGCCTCCACAGCAACATACTACTACATCAAGTCAGTCAGGCTGGCCTCAAATTGACTATTGTAGCTAAGGATGACCTTGAACTTCTGAACTTCTGATCCTCTCTCCTGTTCCTACCTCTGGAAAGCTGGCATTGAAGGTGTCCTCCACTGTACCCAGTTATATAGTGCTGGGGTTGGAGCCCAAGGAGTCACCTATGTCAGGCAAATACTCTGTGGAGTCACATACGTCTTTGCGGTGGGACTGGTCTGAGAGGGAGGGAAGTTTGAAGCATCGTCCCTACCTGTGAAGGGGCAAATGTCCCCAGAACTGTTGCATGTCCTATTGGGTGGGTGCCAGTTTTACCTGGTGACCAAGTGTAGTGACACATGTTTAACACCTGGGAGGCTGAGGCAAAGGGATTGCAAGTTCAAGGCCAGCCTGACCACATAGGGAAATTTTGTTTCAAACAAAACAAACATCCCATAGTTGATATAGACTTCTGATACTTAATAAACACATTGAAATATATAGTTATGTTTATATAATTACACACATATGCATAATACCAGCACGTAATATGTTATATATTTATGTATGTATATACAACAAAATGCTTTTTAAAAATTTTTTTTCGAGACAAGATTTCTTTGTTGTAACTCTGGCTGTCCTGGAACTCACTCTGTAGACCAGGCTGGCCTCAAATTCACAGAGATCCACCTGCCTCTGCCTCCAGAATGCTAGGATTAAAGGTGTGCACCACCACTGTCGGCCTCAAAATGCCATTTTAATGGTTATAAATGCTGTTTATTTTTGGATAAGAAAATATATATATATATATATATATATAGATATATAGATATATATATAACAAAAATACAGTATATAATTACAAACAAAACAGGAAGCATATAGAGATATTTGTATAGAATATTCAAAAACTCAAAGAAAAGATCTCCCTTTCTGTATGGAAAGCATTCATAAGAACAGTCTAAAAGTTAAGAAGGAAAAAAATTAAAAATCCACGTCTACGGAAAGGAAAAACTCAAGTAAACAAAAGTCGATTCAAAGTCCAAGCCATGGGGACACGGTGTCTAATTTCTACCAAGGCAGAATGTGGGGCAGACGGGACAGAGCTGGGCAGAGGATGTGAATGTGGCTGATTCTGGGAAGAGTGTGTGTGTGTGTGTGTGTGTGTGTGTGTGTATGTATGTATGGTGTGTGTGTGGTGTGTGTGTGTGTGTGTGTGTGTAGTATGCATGTGTGTGATATGTGTATGTGGTTGTGTGTGATACGTGTATGTGCGTGTGTGTGATATGTGTATGTGCGTGTGTGTGATATGTGTATGTGCGTGTGTGTGATACGTGTATGTGGTTGTGTGTGATACGTGTATGTGCGTGTGTGTGATATGTGTATGTGCGTGTGTGTGATATGTGTATGTGGGTGTGTGTGATATGTGTATGTGGGTGTGTGTGCATGTGTGTAGTGTGTGTGGAGTATGTTCTCATTAACAGGGCCAGGGAAGAAGGAGAGACAGTCAAAGCCAGATTGTAGCCATGGGCTTTCTGTATGGACACCTTACTTCAGAAGGTCTCGGAAGGATAAACACCCCCGCTGTGACGTCCATGTCCAGTGAGAATCCGGCCCCCTTTCTGCCATAACTCCAGGGCGCAGGAGGCATTTCACACTGGCACACTGTCGTCATGCGGAGCTCGGCAATGAGTGCAGCAGCTCTTTCCGTCTGCTTCCTCTTTGGTGCACCCGTCTCAGGTACAGCGTCTGGTGCCCAGCTCCTGGGTGGCTGCTTGGTGGGGACAGAGGGGGTCGCTAAAATTCCTTTCCCAGAGCAACATTAACAGCTTCTGTCTTCCTCCTAAGGTACTAACAACAAACCCAGACACGACTCCACCGAAGCCCGGGGAACCGTGAGTTTATGGGGCGTACTAACAGAACACGGGTGCGGGGACGGGAGCATGGGTGACCTTAAAGCAGCCACAGTGGGAGGCCTGGACCAGGTAGGAATGATGGCTTCCCCATGGCTGCATAGATAGAGCCTCATCCCCTCTTCTTTCACCCGTAGTTAAGCAGAATCGTATAGGACTGCCTCGGAGTGATGGCTGGATACACAGGTGAGCGTTCTATGACCCTCCCTGCCTTCTCCTTCTGTGAGAAAAGGTCAACTATGGACAGACCCAGCTGTGACGATCTTTTGGGAGCAGACGAAGCCAAACTCCTGAAGGTCGTGGCGGTTTGGCCCGGAGGACAGCCTGTACAACAGGGGTGACTGGGAAGAAGTCCCAGACATTAGGGGATGTTGAGAGACGTCGGTGATGATGGTTGTCTGTGCCCAGTGTTTTCGAGTGTATTGTCCTGTCCTGGGTGCAATACAGCTGCTCCTTTTGCCTTCATAGAACGTTCTGGAAGCCAGGGGTGCTGCTGCTATGTGTTACAGCAGCACTTGATAAGCAGAGGCAGGAGAATTATAAGCAGGTGACCAACCTGGGCTACATAGGGGAACCTTGCCTCAAAAACCAACCAAGCATCAGTGCGAACTCCTGGAAGAGAATGTGTCTATTTTTGTCTTACAGATGAGGGCACTGAAGCAGAGAGAGGAGAAGTCACAGGTTTCCTAGCTGGCAGGGGACAGAGCCAGAGATTGAGCTGAGGCTGCTCAAGAGTCCAGGCTTCACTCTGGACCAGTGGGTCTCAGAGGATGTTTGTTGGCTGAAGGCATTTTGATTCCAAGGCGTAGCTGGTTGTTGCAGGAGGGGGTGTCACCAGAACCCAGTAAGTGGAAATCAAAGACGTCCCTGACAGTCCTGCAACACTCAGGACGTCCACCTATGGGACTTACTCGGGCGCACCTGTCAGAAGCAAGGCTGGCACCTTTGAAGATGTAGCTCGGTGGAAGAGTGCTTGGCCAGCGTGCGTGAGGTCCTGGGTTTGACCCTTCATGGTAGCAAAAGTAAGACTGATAAGACCCAGCCGTCCATTGTTTTGGTTTTGAGACAGGGTTTCATGGGTTTACCCATGCTAGTCTCAAACTGGCTCTGTAGCCAAGGCTGCTCTTGTATTCCTGATCTTTCTTTTACCTCCACCTTGAAAGTGCTGGAGTCACAAGCAGGCTCCACCTCACCTGGTTAGCTCTCCCTCTTTCTTGTTTTTTAAAAAATTTATTTTAATTAATTAATTTATGTTTTTGAGATAGGGTTTCTCTGTTGTAACTCTGGCTGTCCTGGAACTCATTCTGTAGACCAAGTTGGTCTTGAACTCACAGAGACCAGCCTGCCTCTATCTTCAGGGTGCAAGGATTAAAGGTGTGTACCACTACCATCCGGCTCTCTTTAAATTTTTTTATTCTTATTATTTGATGTGTGTGGGTAGTTTGCCTGCATGTATGCATGTGCACTGTGTGTACTTGGTGCCAGTGGAGGCCAGGGAGTGGGAATTGAATCCTGTTCAACTGGAGTCACAGGTGACTGTGAACTGCCATGTGGGTTCTGGAATGTGAACCTGGGTCCTCTGGAAGAGCAGCCACTGCTCTTACCTGCTTGGCCATGTCTCCACCCTACCATTTTAATAAAGGCAAAATTAGGGTGTGGTGGCACGTGCCTGTAATCCCAGCGCTCAGGGGGCCAAGGCAGGAGGATTGCTGCGAATTTGAGGTCAGCCAGGGCTACATAACGAGGATGTTGAAGCAATAACAAAAGCCAAAAAGCATAGCGCTTGAATTCACAATCCAGGCATGACAGTGTTTGTGGTGATCCCAGAACCTGGGAGGTAAAAGCTTCAGGATCGGGATTGGGCTCCCGGCACCCACGCGACAGCTCATAATTCTAGCAACTCCAGCTCTAGGCCTCTGATGCCCTCTTCTGGCACACATGTGTCATACACAGACATACACACACAAAATAGAATACAAATAAATCTTAAAACGTGTCTCAATGGAAATTATTAAAACTATACCATACAAGGATATCTTGAAAGAAATGTAGCATTTAAGCGTGCGTATTTTTCAGTTCTGCCAATTCACGCCGGTTAGAAAGGATGGAAAATAAGTTCACCTCAGTTCTATTATTTATTTTTATTACCAAAAATAATGCAGCCTAGAGTGTTATCCAGTCTAAATGAAATCAAGATGAAATAAAACAGCATAATAAATTCAAAGGGAGTTATTTTATTTTATTGAGACAGTGTCTCAGGTAGCCTTGGCTGGCCTTGAACTTGCGACGTAGCTGAGATGCCTCCACATGGTTGGATTGCAGACCAGCACCGACCCACCTGGTTTGGTGTGGTGCCAGAGGTCAAACCCTGGCATTCATGCACTCTAGGTAAGGGCAAGCACCCCATGTGGGTCATATCCCAGCCCCTGCATACACATCCCCAAATATCTTTAAATGTCTCAAATACACTCTGAAATTCCTTTGAGTTTCTCTCTCATCCTGGCAGAATGTTCACAATCTTGTCTTGTGTTTGTTCTCTAGCAAACACAGCCTTTTCTCTTTTAAATTTTAATTACATATTAAGTATGTGTGTGTGTGTGTGTGTGTGTGTTGTATGTCCGTCTCTGTGTGCACTCATTCCTGAATAGAGGTCAGAGGACAATTTCTGGGAGTCAGTTCTTTCCTTCCATGTGAGTCTCCGGGGACCAAACTCAGGTGTCAGCCTTGATGGCGAACCCCTTTTTTCACTGCGCCGTCTCTCCAGCCCACATGAAGCATTTTCAGAGCTTACAACCCGAAGTTCAACTTTCAGGGAATCTGCTGCCTGGTTTCTTCATCTGTCTCAGCCTCAAACTCAGATTTGGACAGATAATTGACATCCACGTTCAGAGTCTGTATAGAGGAAGAAAGAGGATTTTTTATCTAATATTCTTGTTTCTACTATCTTTAACAAGGGTGAAAATATTAGTTTGGTGGCAAAACTCTTCTTTAGCATGTTTGAGGCCCTAGGTACAAGCACACGTGCACACACACACACACACACACACACACACTTTTGCAAGCCAGGAGTAGTGGAGCACACTTGTAATCCCAGCACTCATGAGGCAGAGGCAGGAGAATCATCGTAAGTACCAAGTCAGACTGATCTGTAGTGAGTTCCAGGCCATCCAGAGCTGCAAAATGAGATCCTATCTAAAACACACAATCAGAAAACCAAACAATCCGGCTGTGGTTTTGCACTTTAGTCTCAGTCCTTGGGCGGCAGAGACAGGAGGATCTATCTCTGTATGTTGCAGACCAGCCGAGGCTACACAGTTGTGACTCTGTCTCAAACAAACAAACAACAAAAACAAACAAACATTAAACACATCTCCAACCAAGCAAACAACAAAAACAGTAACAACGTTTCAGAGCAAGTATAAGAGGATGTTAAGTAACATTTTTAATACTGTGATTAAAGCGTGTATTGGCCGGCTTTCTTTTACTACGAATTGTTTAGGAGTGGTATTTAAGCAATTTTCAAGTGACTAGTTATGAGTCAAGCAGGTTATTTCTTACCTCGGCATCAGGGCTGGGCTTCTCTTCAGCCAAACTCCTTCCCTATTGCTTTCATCTGGGAAACAAGACCCCGGCCTTTATCCTGATGCCGTTTTTTAAAACAGGAGCATATGTTTCCGGGAGTAATTAGTGCTTGTTTAATACAAGGGCCCCGCAGGCTGGAAGGGCTGTGGGTCTGAATTGTTAACAGGCAAAGCAGTGAAAAATAGCGAAGCATTAACAGATAGCATAAATAGTCAGGCCTGACCTCCGAAGGTCAGCAGAAAACTAAATAACTGGGTCCCAGCACTGACTGATTTAAGTCTCTGCAGCCTTAATTCCCTCTCTGAGGGTCCACCCTCGGCATTCCGGGATGAGTGGCTGGAGGCTTAGGAGAGGGGACATGCGGGGTCCCCTGCCCTGGGACTTCTGCGTGTGGATGGCTACAAGAGGGAAAATGAAATAGCCACAAGTATTTCAGGAGCCAAATGAAATTATGTAAACGCGATGCCTGCTGCGGGGATGGTTCACGATGAATCCACAATGGCAAATCCTCAACCTCTCCCCCTGCCCCCCCATTTTTGGGAGGAGTCAGCGACTACGGTTACACTCTTCTTATGGAAATTTGGTGGCAACATTTCCACCAGGCTCAACCAAATGATAAAGTGTTGTTTTTAAAAATACGTGTTAAACTCGATAGCTCCCCGTCTTGCAGATTTCCATCCATTTAAAAAAAATTTATAAGCTCTCCTCCCCCACTCCCTCCCTCCCTTTTAAAATTTTCTATACAATTTTGGCGGCTGTTAGTTCAACCTCCCGTGGATACTGAATACTTTGTTTCAGTTCATTTTTAAGGTAAGATGAGTTCTGTATCTAGTTTTGATTAAGAAAAGAATATTGAAAGAAAAGGGAAAAAGTTCTTTGGGTGATCCCCAAATCACTCTTAAGACCCAGGGGGACCGTGGCTCAGCACCAAAACAAATTTGTCACAAATCATCGTACAAAAGAACAGCAGGACCTAAGCCGGCACTCGGGGCCCGCTCGCATTCATCCGGGTCTGTTTGGGAAGCTCCACCCTCCCCCTGCCATGTTCAGTATCTAATTGCCGTTCTGACCCCCGAGATGACTCAACATCTGCGACTCGGATGCGTCCTGGAGACCCTTTGTTCCTTCCAGCCGAGTTCAAGGGGGCTCTCCACGGACACACAGGGCTCACGCGGGCCATTGTGCGCTGCGGCCTCACCCGGCTGACACAAAACTTTTGCTGGCCCATATGGGAAACTGGGCATGCTCCGTGGTCCCAGCAAACCACTTGCTCTACCGGTTTACACATTAGGGATAGCTGGTCTGGGACACACCAACATCGTTTCTCGTTTACAGATTGTTTTAGCGTGTATTAGCGTTGTATACTAGGTTTCATCATTAGACACGTATATGTATAAATATGTATTCTGACCGTATTTATTCCTCCGCCTTTGAGTCCTGCTATGTGGCCCTGGCTGGCCTGGAACTCATGGCTATCCTCTTGCCTCAACCTCCAGAGTCGGGTAAAAGATGTGCACCACCACACCTAGCATAAATCTTTTATTTTTTAGATTTATTTTTCTTTATCACTTATGTGTGTATATGGGCACCTTTCAGAAATCAGAGAGGGTCTCAGATTCCTTGGCGCTGGAGTCACAGACAGCTGTGAGCCTTTAAATGTGAATTCTGGGAACCGAACTCCCATCCTCCCAAAGAACAGCAAGCGATCTTAACTCCTGGGCCATCTCTCCAGCCCAATATGAGAGGTTTTATGCTTCCGCTCTCTACCTATGACGTCTGGCACACGCACTGTGCATGCATGCATGCATGCATGTTCACACACACACACGTATGTACGCACTCTAGCATCTCATGTAGGAAACCAGAGTGATGTTTCCTTGAGTCCTTAGTGACAGAAGAATGAGGTCATACCCTTGAAACGCAGCACCTAAAAAAAAGAAATCCATGAGAAATAAGATTTCAAAATTTGAGATAAAAACAGGGTCAGTGGGCAAGGATTTACTGGGTGAGTTTTGGGTCCCTTGGGATGAGGTAACTAACAAGAATTAACATTCAAAAACCCACTCTCCCCCAACACCTTTCCCAGGGCCTTGCAATGCTACTTATCACTGTTTTGATGAAAATATATTCAAATACCCCTCAAATCAGAAGAACATGGAGTGCCTTGACTTCAGGGCATATTTTCCGGATTCAGGTCTCCCCCCTCCCTTTTTTTTTCCGTTTTTCAAGACAGGGTTTCCCTGCATAGCCCTACCTGTCCTGGAACTCACTCTGTAAACCAGGCTGGCCTAGAACTCACTCTGTGAATCAAACTGGCCTGGAGATTTGCCTGCCTCTGCCTCCGGAGGGCTGGGATTCACACCTGGCTCCAAATTCAGTGTTTCATAAGATTTTTTGATACTTGTTTCTTTATGAGACAATTTGTTTTATTTATTATTAGTAGCGTGTGTGCACTCACCCATGCACACGAGCACGTATGTGCTGGGGGCTAAGAATGGAGGGTAGAGGACAACTCTGTGGTGCCTGCTCTCTCTGTCCACCTTCAGCGGGGTTCTGGGGACCGAACTCAGGTCTTCAGGCTTCGTGCATGTGTGGCAAGTGCTTTTACCCACTGAGCCATCCTGCCCTGAGATTATTTTTTATTTCATTTCTTGTTTTAATTTTGACTTATTTGAGACAGGGTCTCACATTGTGTATGTAGCCTTCTCTGTAGACCAGGCTGTCCTTGAACTTGTAGCAATCCTCCTGCCTTCGAGTTTCAAGCTCGGGAAAACGGGCACACTGCATCACGCCTGACTCCTTGTACGTGTTTAAAGCTTATCCAACCCTGGTAACACATACTAAAACAAACAACGGCCACAGCCTAAGATGTCTGCTTACCCTGGATTTATTGGGATCAGGTCCAAAGAAGGTTTCTCACTGTATCTGGTTATCTGAGCCTTTCAGTGTGAGGACTCACCGTGGGGGTGGCAGGGTGGTGGACTGTAGAATTCCCAAAGTCCTCATCTTCCCTGGGTCCCAAGCATGAAACAAACAAACAAAGTCCCCAACCTATTTTTCAATCGTGTTTATCCAAGAGGAAAGCCAGCGAGAGGCCCTGTGAATACAGTGTGGACTGGATGTTGGGAAGGGTGGGATGGGCCTGGCCCCTGTAGCACCCAAAGCCTCCTGGCCCAGCCTGGCCCCCAGGTGCTGGGCCTCCAAGCCCCCCCCCATTCATTGTTTACTGCCCTCCTGGGGACCTAATCCCCTGTCAGTCAGGGCAGGGTAGGGATGCTCTGGGAGCCAGGCCTGCATAGCTTCCCTGTCTCAAGGCGCCTTTGATACATTTTATCTCCCCTTTATCCCTACAGACACACCATGACCCTCTGCCACTCACAGGCACCCAAGGACCGACTGAAATAATGTAACAGGGGTGTAGATGTGTCAGGATTCTATCAAACGCATTTGTTAAGTGGGGAGGGAGGAGAGATGCTGAGTTCCGGAGAACAGGACACTGCAGTGGGGGGTGGGAGGGGGAGAGAGAGAGAGAGAGAGACAGACATAGAGACAGAGGTCTCTTGCTGGTGACACAAGATGTCGAGGTGACTTGGGGGGCAGGTACAGGGCAGCCCAAGAGTCGGGCTAAGAGGCAGTTCTACAACATTGACACCCCTTGTTTGGATGGGAAATGGGACATTTTCTTTTCTTAGACAGAAGTCATTGTTGAAATCTGATAATACCTTTGTCAGGAAATTGTCAAACCAACCGTGCCTAGAATCTTGGATGCAACAGCAGTTACCAGCAGTGAGTGATCTTTTTCTGTTCATTTTCTCTGTAAGTTTCCCCACTGGCCAAAAACCAGGGCTTAGTTTTGATTAAATTTTTTTTTTTTTTTTTTTTTTTTTTTTGGTATAGGGTGGGGGAGTGTGGAGGAGGAGAAGAAGTTGTGACTGAGTAGGGTTTCCAATACATGCTAAAGTTAAAAATGATCACATGCTTAAATTTTGATGCTCAACCCTTAGGGACTCATGCAAGGAAAAAAGCCTGGGCTCACCATATTCTGTTGTCCAATAAATATAAATGTAGTAATGTTAATATCAAACTAAGGTACGTGGTTGAAATGTTTACTGGCTACTGATGCCTTTTTTTTAAAAAAAATATGATTGTCTTATAAACTTATTTTATTTTTTGAGACAGAATCTGACTATGTATCCTTGACTAGCCCAGAGCTCATTATGTAGACCAGGCTCACCTGAAACTACCAGAGATTTGCCAATCTCTGCCTATCCAGTGCTGAGATTAAAGGTTTGTATGCCGCCATGCCTAGTTTGTGTAGATGAATATTTAGGTAAGAGTGATAATAAAATTAAGAATTTAACCCAGGTCAGATGTAGTGTGTAGAGGAATGTTCAGTCCTTTAATCCGCCAGCAAGGCTACTTCAGGGTAGAAAGACCGTTGGTAAACATCTTTAACCCTAGTATGGAGAAGGCAGTGGTGGTCCAAGCCTTTAATCCCTAATATGGAAGCAGTGTGGAAGCAGACACAGGAAGCAGAACTCAGGAGTCAGTGTCACGCAAGAAGTAACATGAGTCAGAGTGAAGGACAGGCAAAGCGACAAATCGGAGGAAGAATCAGCAGAGTGAGTCAGAGTGAGGACATGCCCAACTCTCCTGCTATATAAGGTGGGCTCTGAGCTCAAAGCAGGGTCAGCCAGAAGAGTAAGTCAAGAGTCAGTTACAGAGAAGGAGTTAGAGTGAGTGAGTTACGGAAGAGTCAGCTACAGCAGGCAGAATGGGGCAGTGAGAGCTCACAGAGATGCAGAAGCAGTCCGAAGAGTCTGAGTTCAGAGGGAGCTACTCGAGGTGGCCCAGTCAGCAGGGGAGGCTTAAACGTTCTAGATGGAATGGAGGCTGAAGTCTTCCAGTTCTAGGCTTAAGAGTAGATTGTATGGAGGCCAAAACGCTCCAGGGCTCCAGGGCTCCAGGGCTCCAGGGCTCCAGGGCTCCAGGGCTCCAGGGCTCCAGGGCTCCAGGGCTCCAGGGCTCCAGGGCTCCAGGCTCCAGGGCTCCAGGGCTCCAGGGCTAAGGAGCACTGATTTAATTAGACAAAGAATAAAAACTTTTGCCCCAAACTAACGGCTACATCTGATGTGAATCTCCATCTCCAGTTGGCGAAACAATATAGTTGGTAGAAAGATCCAGTGTCACAGAGGACAGAAGACATCTGACAGAAATTATTGGGTCCTCAAATGTTCAATTAGACACTGAGAGAAATATGTGGCCATACGAAGCAGTTTATTAACATGAAGTACATTCTGGCATGCCAGGGTCAGCCGATTAAAATAACATGGCGGCCCCCAAATTTGGCCACATGGGTCTTTTAAACCAAACAGGCAATGGCTAGAGAATCTCTCTGATTGGTCAGGATCTGAACACTGGATTGACTAGTTATATCTAGCAGGAAAGCAAGTATCTCACAGGGAAGCGGAAAGCAGAGGTCAGTGCCGCCCATCCCTAGGGGGCGCTGGTCCTTACAGACCCGTTGCAGAGGAGAAAATTAGCTGGGATCCTCTCCAACAGAAGTCCCAGGTTCTTCAAGTTCAGCCGGAAGCCTGGAGAGACTCAGATGTAGGAGTCTTGAGCCCAGAGCAAGGAAGAACAAAAAGGACCATCCAGAGCCTCCTAGACAGTGAATCACAGTAAGCCATCCCAAAAGACAATTCTGACAATATAGACAGACTTTTCCTGCCTTGAAAAAATGGGAAACTTCTTTTGTGCGTTGGGGGCAGAGGCAGGGGTTGAAGGGTTAGATATGTTCCCCATCCTGGTATCAGTGGCGATTACATTCCTCATGCTATTACCAGTGGCGATTTTGATCTGTTGTTCTTTCTTGGAAAAGGTTGAAAAATTAGCTGGACAACAAGAAAAAGATTCAGAAACAGAGGCAGTACTTAGTACTACGTAAGGACTAAGGACCGGTAGTTTAATTAGAATTAATTTACTTAGACCTGAATCTACAGCTACAGCTGGCGCGAATCTATACCTACAAGCTTGTCTACAATGTAAAAATCAAGATTAAAAAAATATATTAAACCGCATTTACTATTATCATGAGCCACGGCGGGGCAGTGTCATGGCGTGCTTAGAGAGGCTTCTATCTAACGTGGGGAGCAAAATGCACATTGTCAGGCTTACATCCCTGGTAATCAAGTACCGTTACCTGATGAGCCATAAAAGCAAATTTTAATTAATTATACAAGCAACAAATGAATTCGGTTTGTCTACTGAGTGCATTCATGTGCTCCTCTCCTAGCAGACATTGTCATTAGTGCCTCAGTCCCTAAGACGCTCCTCCCTGCTCCACGTTAGCTTGGTCTTGTGCAAGCAGCTACGACAGCCGTGGGTTCATAGATGCGGCAGTCCCGCCACGTCCGCAAGATACCGTTTTGCCTCAGTTTCCCTCCAACCCCTGGCTCTCAGTATCCTTCAGGTCTCCCTCGGTGCCCCCTGAGCCTCAGGGGGAGGGTGTGACATATCCGTCTCATTTACGGGTGAGCACCGGTTGAATTTTATGTTGGTCTTTGAAATGCTTCTCATGGCAGAGTGTGGTAGCACAGGCTATAATTCCAGCAGTTGGGAGGTAGCCTGGACCACTTGTGAACCTGTCTCAAAACGAAAACAGTAAATTCTTCTTATCAAACCTTCCTTGAAAGCTGACTGAGTACAAACTCTTTTGTGAGTGAAGTCGGATGGAAAAGAACCCCAACAAGGGGAGAACCCCAACAATGATTGCGGAGCTGTTCCTGTGCTGTTCCCGTCCTGTAGCAGTCTCCAGGCTAGGCCTTTGTTCTTTAGAGAGAACGATGTGAAACTCCCATTGGGGCCTCGCGTGTGTTTTCGTGTGTGTAGCCAGAGATGGCAGCCGGTGTTTTCTCCCCCACTCTCCATCTTATTTACCAGGCAGGGTCTCTCACTTGAACCCAGCACACTCACATAGGTCTTTAATCGATGGCCAGCCTGCCCTCGGGAGCCCTTGGCTCCGCCTTCCTATCGGGACAGTACGGGCCACACCCACCCAGCGTTTGCCGCGTGCTGGGGGTCTGAACGGAGGAGCTCTCATTTGCATACTGCACTGGATCGCCTCCCAAGCCCCCAAGGCTGTTTTCTTGCAGTGTTTATTTTTCTCTCCCGCCTATTATTGTTGTTTATTATTATTATCATCATTATCATTTTGTGTGTATAAAAAAGGGCTCCAGATTGCCTGGAACGAGGGCTATGGATGGTTGTGAACTGTCTGGTGGGTGCTGAGAATCTGCAAGAGCAGCCAGCGTTCTTAATCCTGGCACCATCTCCCTAGCCCGGAGGCAGTCTTACCTTGCAGTGATTTATTCTTGGGGAACCAGATGTTTGGGGGTGACCGATAAGGCATAAAAAGCTGCCAAGTTTGCTGTTTGTTTTCCAACAGTGTATGATGCAAAGGACAAGTTACTCCCAACATGCTGAGGTGGCTTGAGCGGATTTATTTTTATCTTATTTTTTCATAATTAGTCAGTTGAAAGCACTCATCAGGAAGGAAAATTAAATAAAAAGCCCTGAATGTATGCACAGCTCAAAAAGCTAATTCAGGCTGAGATTTTAGCCTCGCTGTGGTTTTACACATTCTAAACAAAACCATCACACGCCCACTCGAGAGGAACAGACCTAAAGAGAGAGAGAATGATTTAAATGCACACTGTCCTCTGAACAGTTTTTTAACTGTTCGACTGGGTCGTGGTGGGAACACAAGTTGGCTGGGGCTGGAGAGGTGACTCAGAGGTTAAGAGGTCACAGCGCTCTTCCTGAGGACTGAGTTTGGTTCCCAGCACCCATGTCAAGCTGCTCACAACTGCTGTAACTCTAGCTCCAGGGTGTCTGACACCCACTCTGGCCTCCCTGAGCACCTGCACACACACAGACACACCACAAAAACATAAATAATAAAAAAATTAAAATATATTTTGCTGGCTATGATAATGAACACCTTTAATCTTCATACTCACGAAGCAGAGGCGGGTGAATCTCTGTGAGTTCGAGGCTAGCCTGGTCTACATGGTTAGTTCCAAGACAGCCAGGGCTGCACAGAGAAACCCTGTCTAAGAATGAAAATGAATCAAGATAAATCTTAATAAAATGCTTTGTCCAAGGCCAGAAAGGATAAAGAAGATGCCCCCGCCATTGTGTCCAGGGGATCCTGAGGTGAAACTGACTAGTCACCCAGAAAACTGTGACAGAACCTGAGACACTCACCTGGAGTCTCTGCAGCCTGCAGAGACCTGGGTGTGTCAGATCCCAGCAACAGTGCAAGGGTCGCCAGCTTAGCCCCAAAACTGAAGCCCTGGCAGTCTGGGCCCAGCTGAACCGTGGATCACTTGCCAGCCCTGAAGTGTGCAAGCCAAAGCCCTTCAGCGGGATGCCTGGGGTGGTGGCTACCATCTGGAACGGTGGCTACCATTTTATAGTAGCCCCTCTCACCTCACGCTGATGGAAAAGGAGGCTGTCTTTCAGGATCAGAGATTCTGAGAGTGTCTGGGCCTTCTGTGTTGAAGTTTATGCTTGATCGTCTAGTGCCCAAAATGGCAGCTGGTAATCATAGCATCTGGTGAGGTAAAAAGGTTGGTCCCACAGCTTTAAACCTGTAGAGGAAAGACCACAGGGGCCCCAGGGTGTAGCTCCTTAGTGGGGCACTTGCCCAGCACGCTCAAGGCTCTGGTTCAATTCCCAGCAGCATCAAAGGACTGTTCAAAGTTAAAATAGTCATCTTTTTGTAAATAGTGGGAACCTTAGCTCACGCTTAGGAACACACGTGATGAAGAGGGCTTTATTCTATTTTAAAACAGAGACCAGAGATCTTTGACCACAGCAATTACCTGGCTGTGGTGCGAGGCCTGCTGTTTTCAAGGGCAGACACTCGGCTGACTCCCCAGGAATAAAAATAGTGGAAAATCGAAGGATTCTGCTAGCACCACGGAGGGGGCCACGGAGGGCTGCGTGCTATGACCGGCTCAGCTCCAAAGTCTGCAGTATGGGTTTGTGTGTGTGAGTGTGTGTGTGTGTGTGTGTGCGCGTGTGTGTGCATGTGCGTGTGTGTGCGCGTGCTGTGTGCGCGTGCTGTGTGGTGCTGAGGATGTAGCTCAGTTGTCCAGTGTTTGCATAGCACACACAAAGCTCTGGGTTTGATCCCCAGAGCTGCATAGAATCAGGAATGATGGTATACGTCTGTAATCCTGGGAGCTGGGAGCTGGGAGCTGGAAGTAGGAGGCCAAGAAGCTCAGGTCATCCTCGGCTACCTAGGATTTGTTGCCAGCCTCAGCTATGTGTGTGTGTATGTATATGCATATGTGTATACATATATGTGTTCACACACACACACACACACACACACAGGACCGTGACTTTATCAGCCTCACACACTCCGATCTCAAGTGACTTAGTGATGCCTGGTTAACAGCGCCAGGCAGGGGTTGGGTCAGGGGACATGAAATGGCTCCGCAGGAGCTTGCTACCAAGACTGACAGCCTGAGTTTGACCCCTGGAACCTGCGTGGTGGAAGGAGAGAACTGAACTGGCTCCCACAAGTTGCCTTCTGACCTCCATGTCTAGGTCATGGCCGGGGCACACCTGGGCTCACACACACATATACGTTAATACATATACAAAGAAAACAAGTTTCATTTTTAAAATATTTATTTAATATGTAATGTTTATTTAATATTTAAATAAATAATATAAAGAGTATTGGTGTTTGCCTCACGTATGTCTGTGTACCATGTCGGTTCCTGGTGCCACTGGAGGTCAGAAGAGGGTGTCCGATCCCCTGGAACTAGAGGTACAGGTGGTTGGGAGCAAACATGTTGGTTCTGGGTCCTATGCAAGTAAGCCCGGTGCTCTTAACTGTCAGAAAATTTCTTTTCTTCTTCCTTTTATTTCTTTTTCTCCTCCCTTCCTTCCTTTCTCCCTTCCTCCCTCCCTCTCTCCCTTCCTTCCTTCCTCTTTCCCTCCTTTCCTTCCTTCTTTCTTTCTTTCTGTTTTTTCATTTTTGTTTTTGTTTTTAGACAGGGTCTCCTGTAGCCCAGGTTAGCCTGAAATTCTCACTTGCTTATTTGTTTTATTTTTTAATTTTCACGTCTGAAACTCTGTATATAGCCAAGGACAGCCTTGAACTCCTGATCCTCGTACCTGGCTTTATGCAGTGGCAGGGGTTGGGTCCAGGGCTTCACGCCTGTTAGTAGCTCAGTCTACCTTTCCAGTTTTGTGAGGCAGAGTCTTTTCTCAGATTGGCCTCCAAGTTATGGGAATCCTCCTGCTTCCACCTCCCAAGTACTAGATTATGGACTGGCAGGATATCTCAGTGGGTAAAGGCACCTGCCACCAAGCTTGAAGACCTTAGTTTGATTCCCAGGATCCGCTTTGTGGAGGGAGAGAACCGATTCCAAAGGGCTGGAACTATAGGTGTGTGTCACCAAATCTAGCTGTGGCCAGCTTATCTATCTATCTATCTATCTATCTATCTATCTATCTATCTATCTATCTATTATTTAATTTATTAGCTAAGATCCCAAAAGCACAGTAACAAAAGCAAAAATAAGATGACTAATAGAAAATTAAGATGTCTTTGCATGCTTTGGTCAGTATACACTGACCAGTGCACACTGCACACACACATGGGACACACACTGACCAGTGCACACTGCACACACACATGGGACTCACACTGACCAGTGCACACTGCACACACACATGGGACTCACACTGACCAGTGCACACTGCACACACACGGGACACACACTGACCAGTGCACACTGCACACACACATGGGACTCACACTGACCAGTGCACACTGCACACACACGGGACACACAGTGACCAGTGCACACTACACACACATGGGACACACACTGACCAGTGCACACTGCACACACACAGGATACACACTGACCAGTGCACACTGCACACACATGGGACACACACTGACCAGTGCACACTGCACACACACAGGATACACACTGACCAGTGCACACTGCACACACACAGGATACACACTGACCAGTGCACACTGTACACACACATGGGACACACACTGACCAGTGCACAATGTACACAGATGGGACACACAGTGACCAGTGCACACTGCACACACACGGGACACACACTGACCAGTGCACACTGCACACACACATGGGACTCACACTGACCAGTGCACACTGCACACACACGGGACACACAGTGACCAGTGCACACTACACACACATGGGACACACACTGACCAGTGCACACTGCACACACACAGGATACACACTGACCAGTGCACACTGTACACACACGGGACACACACTGACCAGTGCACACTGCACACACACAGGATACACACTGACCAGTGCACACTGCACACACACAGGATACACACTGACCAGTGCACACTGTACACACACATGGGACACACACTGACCAGTGCACAATGTACACAGATGGGACACACAGTGACCAGTGCACACTGCACACACACGGGACACACACTGACCAGTGCACACTGTACACACATGGGACACACACTGACCAGTGCACACTGCACACACACGGGACACACACTGACCAGTGCACACTGTACACACACATGGGACTCACACTGACCAGTGCACACTGTACACACACGGGACACACACTGACCAGTGCACACTGTACACACACGGGACACACACTGACCAGTGCACACTGTACACACACATGGGACTCACACTGACCAGTGCACACTGCACACACACGGGACACACACTGACCAGTGCACACTGTACACACACACATGGGACTCACACTGACCAGTGCACACTGCACACACACGGGACTCACACTGACCAGTGCACACTGTACACACACATGGGACTCACACTGACCAGTGCGCACTGTACACACTAGGCTGAAATGTGTGCAATTTCAATGCTAACTACACAGAAGACTAAAGTACCTTTTAAAGAACAAGGTATTTTATGTGTGTGAGGGTTTAACCTGTATGTGTAAATGTGTACATTTACCGAGGAGGTCAGGAGAAGGTGTCAGGTTCCCTGGAACTGGAGTTACAGAGAGTTGCCATGAGGGTGCTGGGAATCAAACCTGGGTTCTCTACAAGCACAGCAAGTGCTCTTAACCTCTGAGCCATCTGTCCAGCCCCCAAAGTGTTCTTCGACATCTTCCTTCTTTCCTTCCCTCTTTCTGTTTTTCTCACTCTCTCCCCTTTCTTCCTTCCTTCCTTCCTTCTTTCTTTCTTTTTTCTTTCTTTCTTCCTTTCTTGACAGGGTTTCTCTGTTGTAATTCTGGCTGTCCTGGAACTCATTCTGTAGACCAGGCTGGCCTCCAATTGAGAGATCTGCCTGCCTCTGCCTCCCGAGTGCTGGGATTAAAGGCGCGTACTACCACCATCACCACCGCGGGTTCTTGACATTTTCATCTGAGCATGCACTGTATGCTGAGACTCTTCCCCTCTCCTGTGCAGTCAGGGCCTTTCATTCCCCTCTGCACTTTGACTTCCACTTCTGTGTCACAGTCACATGTACACCTTTTCGGTTCTATGTAACCACAGGAGCCACAGGTGACATTTGTGCCTGAGACTGGCTCATCTGCTCCCTATGTGGGTTTCCAGTTGCATCCATTTTCCAGAAAGTGACACAACTCCCCTCTTCCTCACGGCGGAAACAGTTCCATGGTGGGCTGGGAGGTGGCTCAGTGGGTATAGTGCCTGCCTAGCATGCATTCCTGCAGCCCCGGGTCCCATGCCCAACAAAGCATACACTAGGTGTGGTGGCACACAACTATGACCCCAGCACTCTGGAGGTGTAGGCAGAGACTCAATAGTTTAAGGTCAGGGACCAAGATACCTGTTAGGTCATTGCTGCCTGGATTATGTTTGATTGTTCAAAATCAGGTGTCATGGTTGCATAGCTAGCTCTTTTCTGAGTCACCTTCCCAGCCCTGCTTTCTCTCATTTTTAAAGATTTATTATTTTTTATTTTATGTATATGAACGTTTTGCCTATATGTATGTAAATGCACCACATGTGTACCTGATGTCCAAGGATGGCAAAAGAGGGTGTCAGATCCCTTGGAATTTGAGTTGTAGATGGCTGTGAGCCACCACGTGGGAGCTGGGAATCAAACCTGTGTCCTCTGGAAGAGCAGTGAGTGCTCTTAACCTCTGAGCCATCTCTCCAGCCCCATTCTTTCATTTTTTAAGACGGGATCTCAGGGCTGGAGGACAGCTCACTGGTTAGAGCACTGGCTGTCCTTCCAGAGGACTGCAGTCCCAGCACCACATGGGGGCTCACAGTGGGTCTACTCCAGACCCAGAGGATTTTTACCCTTTTCTGGGGTCACCAGGCATGCACATGGTGCACTGACATACATGCAGGCAAAACACATGTACATATAAAATAAAATAAATAATAAATCTAAAAAAAAGAAGTCTCTTTTAAAAATGATTGGCATATGGGAAGTGCTTGATAAAGATAAACTATTGTCAGCAATGTCACATCTCAGTTTTATCAACTCTGAAATGTGTTCATGTACTCCCCACAGGAACACACACACACACACACACACACACACACACACACACACACATATACACACACAAACATACACATACATATACACACATACACACACACACACATATACACACACAAACATACACACACATATACATATACACACACATACACACATAATACACAAACATATACACGCACATATACACACACATATACATATACATATACACACATACGTATACACACATATACGCACACATACACACATACACACACATACACACACATATACACACACATAAACACATACACACACATATACACACATATACATATACACACATACACACACATATACATATGCACACACATATACATACATACACACACATCCACACATACACACGTATACACACACATACACACATATACACACATGTACACATGCACACATACACACGTATACACACATATACACACATATACATACACACACACATATATACACATACACACATGTACATACACACATATACACACACATACACACATACACACACGTATACACACACATACACACATATACACACACACGCACATATACACACACATATACATATGCACACACATACACACACATACACACACATATACACACATATACATATACACACACATACACACAAACACACATATACACACATACACACATACACACACGTATACTCACATATACACACACACATACACACACATATACATACACACATATATACACATACACACACATGTACATACACACATATACACACACATACACACATACACACACACATACACACACATACACACATATACACACACACATATACACACACATGCACACATACACACATATACACACATATACATATGCACACACATACACACATATACACACATATACATATACACACACATACACACACAGACACACATATACACACATACACACACGTATACTCACATATACACACACACACATACACACACACATGCACACTCATTCCCCACCCCATTCATATCCACTGCCAGTCACCCCTCCACAGAATACATGCACACACACACACACACACACGTTGTGGAAGTTTGTTTTTAGTTATGTATAAAATAATTGTTTTATGCACTGTTGGTGAGGGGCTGTCTAAGGTGTTTTGTACTGTCTGCGGGTGTTGGATTTCTATGGGGGATGTTTGATTGCTCATGATCTGCACGTGCTATCAGTAGAACACCTGAGGAGTTCTGAATCAATAAAAACACCTGAGCTCAGACACTCGGGGTTCCCCTGTCTAATATGGCGCTGGCCACGACGGTGGTCCCCTCTGCTGAGGTTTGGAAGCATTTGCACGTATAAATTGTCGTCCTTGGTGAGCTACCACAGCAGTGAACTACTACTACTACACACACATACACACACACATGCACATACATACACACGCATATACACACACATATACACACACATATACATGCACACATACACACATACATGCATACTCATTCCCCACCCCATTCATACCCACCGCCAGTCTCCCCTCCACAGGAACACGCACACACTCCTCCATCCGTCTCATATCCATCTCCACCTCTCCACTCCCCCCACCAACGAACCCCTCTTCCCTCCTACAACCCCGCCACCACTAACTAACACACGCGACCCTCAAAAACATACCGAGAGTCATTTTGTGACAGTCTCAGCAAAACACGAACCAATCACAGATCCTTCTGCAGCTACAACCCCATGAGGCCGACGTCCCTGCAATTAGCCCTGTCCTGTCCCCAGGTAACAGGCTGAGAGCCGGTAAAGGCATCTCCTGTGCCCCATCACACCCGTGTGCTCGGCTTCTAACTGATTCCAGGATCCGGGAATCCAGCCTGTCCCCCAAGGGGCTTCTCTAATGCAGTCCGGAGAACACGAGACCTCCAGTCAGCTCTGAGATCAAAGGCTGGACGAACCTCGGAGAAATTAGAACTGTTAGAAAGAAGCCACCTCTGCTCCCTGTTTTCATAGTTCCTCGAGTTTACAGTGAAGTCAGAGACGTTAGCCATTGAGGAACAGGGCTGGGGAAGCAAGGCTGACACAGGACCCCAGAGGCAGGAGCTGATGCAGAGGCCTCTGCTTATTGGCTTGCTCCCCAGGCTTTGCTCAGCCGGCTTTCTTGCCCAGGGTGGCCACGCCCCCGAGTGGGCTGGACCCTCCCAGTTATTAATCAAGTAGATGCACTGAAGGCTTCCCTACAGGCCAGTCTAGTAGGGGCATTTTCTCAGTTGAGGTTCCCTCTGCCCGAATGACTCCAGCTTGTGCCAAGTTGACGACACAAACCTAGACACCGCAGTCGGTGAGAGGTGTAGTGAGAGACCCTCTCTCAGAGAAACTAGGTGGATGGCCAGGCATGGTGGCTCACATCTTCGATCCTGGTACTTGGGAGGCAGAGGCAGGAGAAGCTCTGTGAGTTTGAGGCCAGCCTGGTCTACAGAGTGAGTTCCAGGACGGCCGGGGATATATAGTGAGACCCTGTCTCAAAATAACAATAACAAGGGCAGCAGCAACAGTAATTGCTTGCTTGACTGAAGACATGATTGAAGATGACACCTGACATTGTCCTCTGGCCTCTACGTGCGCGTACTGTCCCCCAGCCCCCACAGACAGACACATGCACGCACACGCACACACACACATGCACACACAGCCTCAGATGATGAACAAGGCCAGAAACCTTTTCTTTATTTTCCTTTACCAGCAAAGGTTTAAAAAATGCTGTATTCCATATATGTATATATAACATATATACCCACAAACATACATGAGTGTGTGTTTCTGTGTGTTTGCCTGTGCACCGCATGCATGCCTGGTGCCCACGGAGGTCAGAAGAGGGTCTCAGATCCCCTAGAACTAGAGTTACAGATGCTTGTGAGCCATCAGGTAGGTGAAGGGACTCAAACCTGGGTCTTCTACAAGAGCAGCAGCCAGTGCTCTTACCCATTGAGGAATCTCTCCAGCTGGGAAGTATTTTTATATCACATTTTATTTATTATGTATTTGTGTGTGTGTGTGTGTGTGTGTGTGTGTGTGTGTGCCAGAGGACAACTTTCTGGAGTTGGGTCTCTCCTACCATGTGAGTCCTGGGGTTTGAACTCAGGTCATCATGCTTGGCAGCAAGCTCCTCTATCTGTAGAGCCATCTCACAGCCCCAACGTTATTCTTTTTATATTTTGCCCACCAGCCTCAGCCAAAAGAAAAGAGGGATGCAGTTTTGATTTGCAGAAGAACAGCCCAGAGTTCGGCAAAAATGGTGGGTGGACCCAGAGGAGGGGAAAAAAATCAATCAATCATCCCCCTCTCTTGATGGCTATTTTAAATATTTAGCTGAAATTGTCCTCATCTGTGTGTCGGGCTGTTTTCTCTGCAAACAGCCCTCACCCGGTGCTCACACACAATGAGGGGAGGCGGGCCCCAGCTGCGGGGGTGGGGTGGGGTGGGGTGGGGTGTGGGGGGAGCTCTTGTGTTTTCAATTTAAAGCTTCTCACAGGTCGTTCACACAAGCATGGACAGAAATACGCAAGTTGTGAATTGAGAAAGCAGTAGTTTTGACTCATAAAATCCTTTGATAGTTTAGCCATCTGGTCAGAGTGAAACTTCGCATAAAAGAGGTCCGAGGAAGGTCAAAGGGCACCCTCTCCGAGGGTCAAGGGGCCCGGGCAGAGTTTGCTCTGGTGGACTGGGCTAAAAGGATGCCTGACAAATTATTGTACATTCCATAGCTTTTTGCGTAAGTATTTGATTACAGTGGGCAGGAATGTTGTTGATATTTCTAACCTGGGTGGGGGAGGAGAGGGAGCCAGGGCTGTGTCCCCAAAGCTTTCTTCCCATCTTTGGGTTTCCCCTCCACAGCAAGGCTTGCTGGGCAAGCTTCAGCCCGCTATCCCCAGTGGCCTCGGCCCTGATGTGTCCTGCCACTGGCTTGGGCAAGGGGGCCCAGAGAGAGCTGCCTCTCTCTTGGGAGAGAAGGAAGCGCACAGCTTTGCCTGGGGTGTTCCAGAAAATTCCTGCTGCTGTTTTTCTGGCCGATCTGGTAGTAAAATCGGCAACAGCAGTGTTGTTTCCGGTGTGAATGTCAACAGAGTCACACATATTTATGGCTGTATTTCTCAAAGGGGGGATCTCGGACAGCAGGGGATTTGAGATGATTGAGTGTCATTTTCTTTCTAGGCCTGGGCCAGAGCTCTGGAGGAAGCCGCTTGATTTTACCAGGACTTGGATAACAGGGTACAGTAGCTGGTAACAGGTCTTTGAACAGCTTTGGTAGGTCTGTGGAGTGTTCTGGGTCGGGCCCAGGAGGCATAACCTTGCTGGAAATCTGCAGAATTACTTGTGGACACTCTGGTACAGCAGAGGGAGGGACTGTTTTGTTACGGTAACATCAGCATAGCGGCTTGGTGACACTTTTCCCGTTAGACATTTCTTGGTAATTTTTCCAGCATTCAGACCAGGAGGAAGTGGAGGTGGAAGCCAGGGTGTCCCCACTGGCTGAAGAGGAAGCGCTTCTATGACTGATACCTTCTCCAGCGATTGGGGTTTGCTGTGGTGGGGGATTGGGCTGTGGGGAGGCCTCTTGTCGCCCCCGGCAGGTCTGGATAGTCTCCTGGGCCTCTCTAGTTTGCTCATTGTGATATAAAACATAATAAGGTAAAAGTTAACTCTTTTTTTTTTTTTCCCCCCCCTTGCAGTCCTGGAGTTCAAAGCCAGGGCAAACACTCTGCCACTGACCTTCCAGCCGGAATGTGCTGTAGAAGTTTATTTTCAGTTGTGTTTAAAATATTGTTTTGCGACCTGTTGGGTGAGGGTCTGCCTAGGTCTTGCATTTTGTTTTGTCTGCAGGTGTTGGGTTCACGTGGGGGAAAGTTGTTTGCTAATTATCTGCCTTTGGTATCTGTAGAAACCTAAGGAGTTCTGGATCAATAAAAACACCTGAGCTCAGAGCTCAGGGTTCCACTGTCCAGTACGGCGCTGGCCGTGATGGTGGTTCCCTCTGCTGAGGTCTGGCAGGGTTTGAGTCTATGAAAATGCCTCCCTGTCTTCCTTCCTGAGCTGCCCCAGCAGCAGCGAACAACTACACAAATGTTACCACTTTATTTTTTTTATATTTTTATTTTGTGTGTATGAGTGTTTTGCCTACATGTACATCTAGATCCGTGGTTCTCAACCTTCCTGATGCTGTGACTCTTTAAATCAGTTCCTCATGCTGTGGGGATCCTCAACCATACATTATTTCCCTTGTTGCTTCATAACTGTAATTTTGCTACTGTTATGTCTCATAATGTAAATATCTGATATGCAGATGTCCTGAGGTGACCCCTGTGAAAGGGTCGTTTGATAGCCAAAGGAGTCACAACCTACAGGTTGAGAACCACTTGGTCTAAATACTATGTGCATGCAGTGCCTGTGGAGGTCAGAAGAGGGAGCTGGATCCCCTAGAACTGTAATAACAGATGGTTATGAGCTGACACGTGGGTGCTGGGAATTGAACCTGGGTCTGCTGGAAGAGTAGCTGGTGTTCCTAGCTACTGAGTCAACTCTCCAGACCCCAAAATGTTACCATTTTAAAACCCACAGATTAGTGGCATTTTTTTATATTATAATATTGTACAATCAGGAAGGCTACTAAGTTCCAGAACACACTTGCTAACTTGAGAAAGCCTTGTGATCATTAGGTAGCCCTCAGATGTCTTTAAATTCCAGGTTTGCTCATGGTGGAGACAGAAGGTAAGAGGGCTGGGGGATGGCTTAGTGGTAAAACATTCACTGAGTAGGCAAGAGGATTGGAGTTCAGATTCCCAGAAGCCACATAAATGCTTGGTATGTATATATATATATATATACACACACACACACACACACACATACATATATATATGTATATATACATGTATATACATATACATACACACACATAACATATGCACAATATATATAATATATATTAATATGCATTATATATATAATTTCCCACCTGTAATTCCAGCCTCAGAATGCAGAATTAGGGAATCCCCAGAACAAGCTGGCTAGTGTGAGTCATATCAATGAGCTCTGGGTTTGATTGCGAGATCCTGCCTCAATGAACAGGATGGGAGAGAGGATCAAGGATGACTTCTGACATCAACCTTGGGCCTTCACAGGCACACGCCCACACGCATGCACACTCGCATAGACACGCATGCACACCACACACAGACACATGAAGAGAAGGAAAAGGTGAGACATCACTTTCCAGATCTGTCTCCTGCTCTGTTTTGTGTCAAGTCCGGTAAGAAACAAATGCAGATGCACGCTGAGATGTCGGGGGGGGGGGGGGTGGCGAGGCACAGTTTGAGTAAATGGCCGTGAACGT
>JAMJFZ010001249.1:2605000-2630000 GCA_026225945.1 Cricetomys ansorgei
GCTGTGTAGCTGTGTCAGTCAATAGAATGAGTATGTATTAAAAGGGGGTGTATTGCTGGGCGGTGGTGGCACACGTCTCTGATCCCAGCACTCGGGAGGCAGAGGCAGGCGGATCTCTGTGAGTTCGAGGCCAGCCTGGTCTACAGAGTGAGTTTCAGGACAGCCAGAGTTACAACACAGAAACCCTGTCTCGAAAACAAAAGAGTGTGTGTGTGTGTGTGTGTTCAATTGGCTTACATAATATTGTCAAGACCCCCAACTTGGCTGTCTCACACTGAAGAGGCTGAGGAGGCTGTAGCTGCTCAGTCCACAAGGATGGGTAGTCCCAGCCAGGCCCTGCCCGGAAGGACTGGAGGATTCCTGGAGAGTTCCTGCTCTTCTGTCCACGCTGGATGACTGAAGTCATCTATAGCATTGGCGGTGGCAGCAGCATCAGTAAACAAGAGCTGTGCCTGCTCAGGCCTCCTCCGATCTGGGCTGCCACTAGAAGGTGCCAGCCATAATTAGGATGGGTCTTTTCACTTCCGTTAAACTGGTGGAGAAAATCCTTTCCCGGTGTCCTCAGCAGCTACTTTGTTACTTGATTGTAGATCCAGTTGATAACCAAGAGTCATCATCACAGTAGCCCAGGCTGGTCTGGAACTTGTGCCCCTCCTGCCTCGGCCTCTTGAGTACTAGAGTTTTGAAGGAATCTTCCTAAGAGATTCTTCCCTTCTGTTTCAATGCAACAGACATTACAAGCGAGTTGGGTTCTCAGTGCCTACATGGAGAGGCTCTCAACTGCCTGTAACTCCGGAGAGAGGGGATATGGCGCCCTCTTCTGGCCTCCATGGACACCTGCGCCCACACACATACACATCAATAAAAATAGAATAAATCTTAAACAACAAAACTCAGGGTAGTAGAGGGGAGGGTGGGGAGAAAAAGAGGCAGAGCTGAGTCTGGTGGTTCAGCTCTGTAATCCCAGCTGAAGCGGAGGCAGGAAGATTACAAGTTCAAAAGCCAGCCTGGACAGCATGGGGAGACACTGTCTTGAAATTTAAAAGAGCTGGGAAAGAATAGCTCAGGGGTAAAAAAGGCTCTGTTCAATACCCATTACTGCAAAAAAAAAAAAAAATACACACATTGTGTGTGTGTCTGTATGTATGTGAATGTGCACATACACATGCATATGTATGTGTATGTACATGCATATGCATAAACACTCACACACATATTTTAGGCAAATGCAAGCAAACAGCCACAAGTGACAACCTCCATGCCTTTGCACACCACTCACCGGACATATTAAGCCCAGTGTGGAGCCACTCGCCTGAAATCCCTGCACCCTGGAGGTGGAGGCTGGAGGATCAGAAGTTCAAGGTCCTCCTCCGTCTGAGGCCAGCCTGGGCTCCACGAGACTCCATTTCTAAAAAGACAAATAATAAAGCAAGCTGGTGGCTCGGCAGGTATAGGTGCTTGCAAGCCAAGCCCGATGGCCCGAGTTCCATCTGGGGGGCCCACATGGTAGAGGAAGAGCACCAACTCCTGCAGGTTGCCCTCCGCATGCCACATGCATGCTGTGTCTATGAACCTCCTCGAGTAAATAGATGTAATTTTAAAAACTAAAAATAAAGAAGAACAAAGCATCAAACGAAAACCACTCTAAAACAAAGCAACCCCTGTGTAAGGGCCTGAGCGCATACTTCTGCTATAAATGGGCATTTTATGTTCATACGTGTGCAAGAAAACTTACTTCATGTTCTTGTCTATGGGAGGGGTATGCCTGTGCCTTGGCATGCACGTAGGCTTCAGAAGCTAACTCTCGGGAGTCAGTTTTCTCCTTCTACCATGTGGGCCCTGGGGATTGAACTCAGGTCACCAGCCTTGACAGCAAGCTCCTTTACCACTGAGCCATCCTGCCAGCCCACTGTCCCCTCTTTTCAACTGCTGCTTTGAACTTGTTTTATACGCTTGAACTTGTTCTGCAGGGTTTTTTGTTTTGTTTAAAATCTATGTCTCTAATACTGGATGTTACATTCTTTATCAGGTCACACCATATTTATTTTTAAAATATCCAGAAACTTCTCTTCCCCGACTGGAGTTGAGTCAGTGACCTGAACTGCAGGGCCAGTCAGAAGACTCCCAGGTACATCTCAGCCTTTTGGGGCACACCGGTCCCCTCAGGTTTTTGATCCTTGCTAATCAGTTTAGAGAGTCTAAGCCTTCAAATTCTCAAATTCCATTTTCAAAGAAATAGGGCTTAAGTCACCCCAGATGGAGGTAATGTCACCAAGAGGACCTCACCAGCTGCAGTCAAAAGTTGTCTGGAGTCAGTTGGGTGACTTCAAGCCATAACTCTGCCCTCTGCAACTATAGATTCTGATGTGAAGAAAAAAGAAAGCTAGGAAAAGTAAATTGGAGGGGCTGGGTATAATCGAAGCTGGAAGAGGCCCCACTGGGTGGCTACCTAAAACAAGTATAGATTATTGAAGGATTTGATTTCCAGTTATGTTTAAAATGGTTGTTTTGTGTATCCTTGGGTGAAGGCCTGCCTAGGACTTGGTATTTTGTATTGTCTGCAGGTGTTGGCTTTATGTAAAAGATGGCTGATTCTTCATGATCTTCACGTGCTATCAGTAGAACACCTGAGGAGCTTAAGGATCAATAAAACACCCTGAGATGAGACGCTTGGGGTTTCACTGTCCAGGATGTCACTGGCCATGATGGTGTTTCCCTCTGCTGAGGTCTGGCAGGGTTTGCACCTATGAATATGCCTCCGTGGGTTTTTTTTCGGCCACCCACTGCTAACTGCTACATTGATACCGCTGGCGCCCTAAGATGAAACAGAGATAATGGCCAGAGGATGGATTTGTTGAGAGCTCTTTCCTCTCCTTTTCTTTGACTGTTGACCTCACCCCTCAAGGCCCCCAGGGTTCCAAGAAGGGAGATAAGGATTCACCTTGTGCACACAGGACATTCGTGTCACCTGGAGGAGCCCACAGTGACCCGGGAGGCAGGAGCTGCTTGAAACAAACAAATAAAAAACCCGACAGAATTAAGTCATGCGTCAAAAGTTAGAGGTCATTTCAAGGTCTAGCCTGGCCATGCCAGTCCTATCTTGTCCATCGATAAAGCCCTAAATTTGGAGTCAGGCTTGGTGGTGTAGATTGTAAACCCAGCTATTCAGGAGGCTAAGGCAGGAGGGCTACAAGTTCAAGGCCAGCCTGGGCTACAGAGGGTAGGCAAGTGAAGGAAACCCCGCTTACAAATAAAAAGTCAAACAAGGCCTGGGGGTGCTGCTTAGCGTTTGAATGAGTGCCCAGTTCCATGTCTAGCATTGAGAAAATAAAACCCACATCAGCAACAAAACCCCAGACAAAACTTTATTGGGGCCCCACCTTTAGAGTTTTGGCATTACTGTAGATGGCGGAGTCCCCCAAGATGCTTCCCCCAGTTCTTCCTCACACCAGCATAACCATGGAATACTAGTTAAATGAAGACATTATCATCAGCACAGCAATATCAGCCTGTGGCTGGAGGTGTGTCTATCGTTAAGGGCACTGGCTGCTCTTCCAGAGGCTCTGGGTTTGGTTCCCAGCTCCCAGGTGGCGCCTCACAACTGCCCAGTAACTCTTGTTCCAGGGGATCAGACACCTTCGTCTGGCCTTCTAGAGCACAGGTGTACAAGAGGTGTGTGTGCGTGCATGCACACACACACACACACACACACACACACACACAGAGTGTGCACCCGTCCCCCACAGATAGAGAGAGAGAGAGAGAAAGAGGGAGAGAGAGAGAGAAAGTGAGACCTACATACACATGAAGAAAAATAAAGTCTTGCTGGGCAGTGGTGGCACACGCCTTTAATCCCAGCACTTAGGAGGCAGAGGCGGGCAAATCTATCTGTGAGTTCAAGGCCAGCCTGGTCTATAGAGCAAGTTCCAGGACAGCCAGGACTATGCAGAGAAATCCTGTCTCCAAAAACCAAACCAAACCAAATCAACAACAAAACAACAACAAAATAAAAAAAAAAAAGTAATAAAATAAAATGTGATAAACCTATATAACTTAAAAAAAAAAAAGATACTACAAACCCGACTAAGGGTTTTATGTATATGGGTCATTAGTTTCTCCACTAAAATGTCTTCAGCCTTTTTTTTTTTAATTAAAAAATATTTTTTAAAACTTTTTATTGTTTAAACATGGTGTATTTATTTTGTAGGGGTGGTGTGTGTGCCATGGTGCATACATGGTGCGGTCAGAGGACAATTTGCAGGAGTCAATTCCTGACTTCCACCAGGGTATTAAGTGCGGCTGCTCAAATTCCTTTTCCTGCTTCAGCATTCAAACAAGATGAGAACCTTGTAAGAACTTGTGAGAACCTTACTGTTTTCAATTCCTTCTTGTTTGTCTCCACTCTTTATTGCTTTTTGAGAGTGGAACTATTTTTAAAAGTTTTAAGGTTTATTTTTATTTTCAATTTGTGTGTGTGTGTGTGTGTGTGTGTGTGTGTGTGTGTGTATCTGCTGGTAGAGGAGAGGAGGCTGGAGTACACAGGCAGCTGTGAGCCACTACATGGGTGTTGGGAACTGAACCCAGGTCCTCTGGATGAGCAGCCAGCGTTCTTTGCCGATGAGCCACCTCTCCAGCCTGAAAGAGCAGAACCCACTGTGGCACATTTCTCTGGAGTCCGCCCAGAGCCCAGGTGACGCTGCTGGGTGCACAGCAGGGGGCAAGGTGATCAATAACAACAGGAAGGGGTTTATAAGGGTAATCAATGTCAACAGGAAGTGGTCTATAATTGTGGTCCAGTTTATGAAGTTTCTAACGGAGTCCCAGGGCTTCAGAGGGTCAGGTGTGCTAGGCCAGCTGGCAGAGCAGGTGGGGCGCGTCAGCACGCCGTCACGTTGTCTACCAGGCCTAGAGGAAGTGGGAGACTTGTCGTAACACGAGGTCATTTCCTCCTGTTCCTGCTGACCACCCAGCTTGGTGACCACAGCCCTTGGAAGCCACAAGTCACTTAGTGACACCTTAAGTCGAGGCGGAGAACTGGCAGCCCGCACCTTACTAGAACTTTCCCGACTCAGGGGCCCCTCCTGATAATCGGGAGATAAGAGAGACCAGACACTGAAGAACATCAGATGGTGCTTTGAGACGGTAGGGCTGCCGCTTAGCAGGTAGAGCGTTTGCCTAGCCAGGTTCAATCTCTTAACAATCTCAGCAATCCCTCAGGAGGCCAAGGCTAGCCCGATCGGTGTAGTGAGTTCCAGGCCAACGAGTGCTACATAGTGAAACTCTATCTCAGAATAAATGAAATACAATTAAAAAAAATCAAACAGCTTGAGCTTTAAGAGGAGGCTCCTGGAGGATGGTTCCCTCCCTTCTCCACTCCTCAAGGTCCCTGTTAATTTATTTTTGACACAATGAGCTTTGTCTGCAGATCTGTCTACTAATTTGATTGTGGTTCCCAGCTCTCACGGCTCTTCCGGAACCCTGTCTTGTTCCGCTATCAAGATTTATGTTTAAATGTGCCGGTCTGAACGGCCCTGAGAGGTAATCGATGGGAAACGGTCCCCTCCTGGCCAATTGCGGGTGAACTGTGCCGGCGGCTCTGGGTCCCGTGAGAAGGTCCCTTGCTGAGGACAAGGGAAACTTTTCATCGCTTAGGCAAATCGAGGGATGGAGGATAAACTCCCCACACACTTGGTGCTGAAAGCCCCCAGTTTTAATAGCACGCCTTCCGGAGAGTCACTGTAATAGTTTTGTATTAAAATGGCGAAGTCGCCAATGAGTTGATGTTTGTAAAGCTTACTGTATTGTTAGATGGAAGGTTGGTGGGTTTCACAGCTGTCTATCGACAACTGGTTGGTAGGCACCTGTGATTGCAGCAGCTGGGAGGCAGAAACAGGAAGATCACAAGTCCAGGGGTAGCCTCATCTACAGAGTGAATTCCAGGACAACCTAAGCTATGGAGGACACTCCCATCCCCAACCTCTTCTCACAAAAGAACACTCTGTGACTTGAGTTTGTTTCTGGACAGGGTTTCACTAGGAGATGCCCAGGCTGGCTTTTGAACTCGCAATCCACCTGTCTCTGTTTCTTAGGTGCTGAGATTCCAGGCATATACCATCCTGACCAGCTGAGATTAAATTACATGAGTGTGAGCGCGCACGTCACAGTATGTGGAGGTCAGGGGGCAACGTGCAGGAGTCAGTTCTCTCCTTATGCCCTGTGGGTTCTGGGTCTTGAACTCAGGTCGCCAGGCTTAGTGGCAAAGTGCCTTTACGCAATGAACCAGACTGAACCGTAAGATTTTTAAGACATCACGACTTAGTGCAAAACTGTGGTCCCCAGTGCACTGTGTATGTGTGTGTGTGGGGGCGGGTGTTAGAGGGGGCATTTACCCCAGCCATGCTCACTGTGTGTGGTGTTGGGGGTTAGAGGGGCCTGTGCCCCAGCCATGCCCACTGTGTGGTGGGGTGGGTAGAGGGACCTGTGCCCCAGCCAAGCCCACTGTGTGGTGGGGTGGGTAGAGGGACCTGTGCCCCAGCCATGCCCACTGTGTGGTGGGGGGGGTAGAGGGGCCTGTGCCCCAGCCATGCCCACTGTGTGGTGGGGTGGGTACAGGGACCTGTGCCCCAGCCATGCCCACTGTGTGGTGGGGGGGGGTAGAGGGGCCTGTGCCCCAGCCATGCCCACTCATGGAAGTCAGAGGACAACTTGCAGGAGTGATTCTTCCATCATGAACTTTCCTGAGTTGAGGTCAGACCATCAGGTTTGGCAGCATGTGTCTTTACCCACTGAGCCATCTGGCTGGCCCTCCCTACCTTGGTTTGTGAGACGAACCGAACCAGGAGCTTGCAGTTTCAGAGAGACTAGAGGTCCAGTGAGCCTGAGTTCAGCATCTGCCTTCCTGGTGTTGGGGCTCCCCTCTGATCTGAGCCATCTCCCCAGGCCCCTGAGTGAACTTTTAAAAACTCCTTTATTGATGTCATGAAGCTGCTGATGCTGTAGTCATGGTTGCGTTGTCTAAATTAGCACAGACCTTAGCCAAATGGTACCCGATTTGGGAGGACGCCCAGGCTCTGTGGGAAGGAGCCTGGAGCATGTGCAGAACCTGTGTTCCAGCAATTCAACCTTGGGGAATCCAGCTGAAGGGAATAATCCTGTCTACGGAGAGAGCTTTATGCGTTCAGAAGACTATGCAGCGTTCTCCTTAATTACACACCAGCAAACTAGGGGGTTGACGGGACGCACCTGAGCCCGGCATCCATAAAAGCCAGGTGTAGCAGCACCAATCTGTAACCCCATGCTGGGTGGGCAGAGACATGGGGGTTCCTGGGGCTTCGGTGGGACTGAACTAGGGACTTTTCAGCTAGTGTTCAGCTAGGGACTTTGTCTAAAAAAATAAGGTGGCGGGGTGGGGTGGGGAGAGAGATGGCGGCTCAGTGGTTAAAAGTGAGTGCTGCTCAGGTGTGTCCTCTGCACATGAGGTGGTGCGCACAACTGACTGCAACTCCAGCCCGGCGGGTCTGCCGCCTCTGACCTCACAGGCTCCTGCACTCACGTGCACGTAGAAACATAAGGAAAAAGCATGAGAAAAACATAAGAAAAGAAGATTTAAAAAAAAGTTCTCTCCCCACATCTGCCTCACTTACTAGAGGTTACCATTATTAGAGCTATTTTATATCCTTTAAGACAATGCTCAGTTTTCCCCTAGCACTCGGGAGGCAGAGGCAGGCGGATCTCTGTGAGTTCCAGGACAGCTGGAGTTACAACAGAGAAACTCTGCCTTAAACCAAAACCAAACAAACAAAAAGACATAAAACAAAATGAAAACACAAAGAATACTCAGTCTCTCTCGCTCTCTCTCTCTCTCTTTCTCTCTCTCTCTCTCACACACACACACACAATTTTTACTGTTCGGGGAACTGATTGAATCCAGGCAAATGCTCTACTATAGCCCACAGCCACCTCCTACAGTCACCTCCCACAGCCACCGCCCACAGCCACCTCCTAGAGTCACCTCCTACAGCCACCGCCCACAGTCACCTCCCACAGCCACTGCCCACAGCCACCGCCCATAGCCACCTCCTACAGTCACCTCCCACAGCCACCTCCCACAGTCACCGCCCACAGCCACCTCCCACAGTCACCGCCCACAGTCACCTCCTACAGCCACCGCCCACAGCCACCTCCTACAGTCACCTCCCACAGCCACCTCCTACAGTCACCTCCCACAGTCACCTCCCACAGTCACCTCCCACCCACCACCCACAGCCACCACCCACAGCCACCTCCCACAGTCACCTCCCACAGCCACCGCCCATAGCCACCGCCCATAGCCACCGCCCATAGCCACCTCCCACAGTCACCGCCCACAGCCACCTCCCACAGTCACCGCCCACAGCCACCTCCCACAGTCACCGCCCACAGCCACCTCCTACAGTCACCTCCCACAGCCACCTCCTACAGTCACCGCCCACAGCCACCGCCCACAGCCACCGCCCACAGTCACCTCCCACAGCCACCTCCTACAGCCACCGCCCACAGCCACCTCCTACAGTCACCGCCCACAGCCACCACCCACAGCCACATCCTACAGCCACCGCCCACAGCCACCTCTTACAGCCACCGCCCACAGCCACCTCCCACAGTCACCTCCTACAGCCACCGCCCACAGCCACCGCCCACAGTCACCGCCCACAGCCACCTCCCACAGTCACGTCCCACAGCCACCGCCCACAGCCACCGCCCACAGTCACCGCCCACAGCCACCTCCTACAGTCACCTCCTACAGCCACCTCCTACAGCCACCTCCTACAGTCACCTCCTACAGCCACCTCCTACAGTCACCGCCCACAGCCACCTCCTACAGCCACCTCCTACAGCCACCTCCTACAGCCACCTCCTACAGTCACCGCCCACAGTCACCTCCTACAGCCACCTCCTACAGTCACCGCCCACAGCCACCTCCTACAGCCACCTCCTACAGCCACCTCCTACAGCCACCTCCTACAGTCACCGCCCACAGTCACCTCCTACAGCCACCTCCTACAGTCACCGCCCACAGTCACCTCCTACAGCCACCTCCTACAGCCACCCCCACAGCCACCGCCCACAGCCACCTCCACAGCCACCTCCTACAGCCACCTCCTACAGCCACCGCCCACAGCCACCCCCACAGCCACCGCCCACTGCCACCGCCCACAGCCACCTCCCACAATCACCTCCCACAGCCACCACCCACAGCCACCGCACACAGCCACTGCACACAGCCACCGCACACAGCCACCGCCCACAGCCATCTACGTATTTTAAACCGATGAGGGCACGGCAGCTCATGAAATGGCTCAGCAGACGAAGTCAATGCTGCCAAGCCTGACCACCTGAGTTTGATCCCCACACCCTAATGATGGAAGGAGAGAGCCAACCGCAAGTTGTCCTCTGCTCTTCACACATGTCCCACGGTGCACATGTGTGCACACACCTGTACTCATGCGTACATGGGACAAATACATGGAAATGTAGCAAAAAATGAAAATTACAAACGATAAGAGGATTATCCTCTCTGGAGAGTTCTGGGCCTCAGTATTTTTTTTTTTTCTTTTCTGCTTAATAATTGGCTTTTAACCACTCTCATTGCTAACAAGTGGGCCAGCTTTTCCTTTTAGGGCACGTGTAATCACCACCCACATGGCGTAACCAGCCCTGGTCTCGGGTTTTGGATGCATCTGTTCCTCTGCACTCTGTGTGGCCCTGTGCCTTCCCATTTCCTTTTTTTAATTTATTTTTTGTCTTTTTTTTTTTTTTTTTTGAGACAGGGTCTCACTATGTATCTCTGGCCAGCCTAGAATTCAATGTAGAGCAGGTTGACTTTGAACTCATGGACATCTGCTTGCTTCTACCTCCAGAGTGCTAGGATTAAAGGTGTGTGCCACTATACCTGGCTAAAATTTAAAAAAAAAACCTCTATATTTATTGTGTGTGGTGACTTAAGTGCATGTGGAGGTCAGGGATCAGTGTGAGGGAACTGGTTCTCTCCTTCTGCTATGTGGGTCCCAAGGACTGAACTCACGCTGTTGGTGTTGGCAGCAAGCACCTTTACCCAGCGAACCCTCTTGCTGGCCCAAGTCTAGAAATTTAAATAAACTTATCAGTTTGGAATTACAGCCCCTCCATCCTAATTATTTATTTATTTTAGGCAGGATTTATCCAGATAGCTTTGTCTGGCTTGGAACTCATGGAAATCTTCCTGCTTCCCGGGTGCTGAAATTCCAGGCATGCGCCATGACACCTGGCTTTGAACCGCTCACTTTCAGGACTAAAAAGCAGCTCATCTTAGCCAGGCGGTGGTGGCACACACCTTTAATCCCAGCACTCAGGAGGCAGAGGCAGGAGGATCTCTAAGTTCAAGGCCAGCCTGGTCTATAGATCAAGTTCCAGAAAAACCAGGGTTACACAGAGAAACCTGTTTCCAGAAAAACAAAACAACAAACAACAGCAACAGTTCACCCCTTTCCAACGTCAGCTCTAGCACCCTACACGAACAGCCATTCAGCAGCAGAGAGCTCTGTTGCATCAAATCCCAGACCGGAGGCTGAGCTACAAGCTTCCCTACAGTCATGGGTCCCTTGCCCTGTGGGATACACATCCGAAGGCACTATGTGCTTACAGACACGAACATGGCAGGTTGTGCTCCCCCAGCAGGGTTGGACTGATGTGTGAAATGCCAAGGACAAACCAACCCAGAAGCAGAATTGGGTGAGAGCTACCATCTGCCTCCGGGAGAGGAGAAAGAGAAGGACTTGTGTTTAGGAAGCTAAGGGGTTACAGCCCAAGCTGGCTTTAAAGGAACCAAGTTCTAGCGGCCGAAGCCCCCCATTCCGTGTCACGTGCAATTTCATTCTTACATCTGTCTGCTGACATCTACGAAAGTCACAAGTGCTCACTAGTAAAAACCAAATCCCGTTAACCTCGTGGAGGCTGTAACGAGCGCAGACGGGTGCTGGCGGGACGGCGCAGCTGGCAGAGGAGCGTGCGGCTAGGTCTGATGGCGTGATTACAACCACCGTGTGGTGGAAGGAGAGAATCAACTCTTGCAAGTTGTCCTGTGATTTCTACACTCATGAGGTGGCATGCACATGTCCCTCTCAGCGAGCGAGCAAGTGAGTAAGAGAGAGAGAGAGAGAGAGAGAGAATAAAAAAGACAGACAACAGATGAGGAATCAGACCCAAGGGTTGACCTCTGGCCTCCAGGTGCACATGCACACACTTGCACACACATGCACACACATGCGCACAGCGCACACCTCTCTCCAGGAGGTGTGTATGCCCAGATACACAAAGGAAAAGGCCGTTTCCAACCTTCACAAGCCCTCATTGTCTTCAGAGTGTCCATGTCACTCATCCATCCAGAGTCTCTTTCCGGGTCTTAACTGGCCACAGCCCCACAGCGCAGAGAGCTGCTGCCCAGCATCCTTTGCAGCACGATGGCTTTGAGATCCGATGGAGGCAAGCAAATACCGAAGAGCAATTTTCTAGCTGCGTGAAGGGCAAGGGGCGCATCCTCTGTCCTTCTTAGGGCTCAGGTCATCACCCGGGGCCTGGTGTAGAGGATATGGTCAGAGGAAGAAGCCCCGAGCCCTGAGTGAGATCTCAGCCGGGAAGGCCAGAGGCAGGGTGGGATCCCCCACTCCCAACCCATCAGCTTATCGCAACAGGTGGCTTCCGGGAAAGCAGAGCAGAGATTCCCGGGGCCTGAGGAGAACCAGCTGTTGGTCAGAGGGCACTGACGTTTAGTTTTGAGACGAACAAGGTCTGGGGCGGAAGGTGCAGCGGCCGACAGCTTGCGGTCACCGGTCACACAGGTGCTGGGTAGGTCAGGCTGTCTCAGGGGGGCACTGAGCACACACTCTCCATTGAGTAGAGATTTATTTAAAAGAAGTTTCTTTGGATTGTTCTGTCCCCTCCTTTCCAGACCTGGCCCTCTGAGGACGGCTATTGAAAGCAGAGACAAGCTGGAAAGCTCTGGGCAGGGACTGACACCAACTCAGCATGGTGGAGAGTCCACTCCCAGTGAGTAAGAGCAGGTCATCCCCCTTCCCAGTCCTCAGGCACACCTGAGGGGGTACCTCAGGCACGCAGTAAAAGTGGGGCTGAAATCTTAGTGATTAAGACAAACTTCGTGACACAAACCTGTTAAAAAAAGGAAAACTGGGGGCTGGGAAGAGGGCTTGGTCGGTAATGGCTGCACGGGCTTGAGGACCAAGCTTTGTCCCTCAGCCTACATCAGAGAAGCCAGGGGTGTGGCGGTGGAGAGACTGCTCAGTGGTTAACTGCACATGCTCTTCCAAAGCACCCGCACCCATGTCAGGTGGCTCAAAAGGTCTGAAAGCCATATCCCCAGGAGCTCTGATGCCCTCTTCTGGCCTCCACAGCCCTGAATTCATGTGACACATATTCAGGAGTTCAAGACTGCCTTCGATTACATAGGAAGTTCAAGGCTGGGCTATCTCAGACAGTTTCAGAAAAAACGAAAAGCCTGAACTGGTGGCACTTTGGGGGGTTGGGATGAGGGGAGCCAGGTGGGAAGCCGGAGGGTCTCTGGAGGCAGCCAGCCTCGCCCAAGCACCGGGCTTCAGGCCAGGGAAAAGCCCTGCCGCCAAAACCTGTTTGGCAGCTGAGCATGGTGGTGCACGCCTTTAATCCCAGCACTTGAGAGGCAGAGAGGTAGGAGAATCTCTGAATCTGAGGCCAGCCTGGACTACATAGTGAGTTCCAGAACAGCCAGTGCTACACAGTCTCAAACCGCGTCTCAAAAAACTAGAAACCAAAAAATGTCTGGATGGTATCTGAGGAATGACACCCATGGCTGACCTCTGGTCACACGTGTGCACCTATATGAACATGTGTGCACATGTGTGCGCATGGACACACACACACACACACACACACACACACACACACACACACACACAGTAGGGCGGGGGAGGGGAGGGAGCGAGGGAGGGAGGGAGAGAGCCCATAAACCAACCTTATGCTTACAACCCAAGCGTACATTTGCAGGATCTATCTCCTCTAAATTTCCCAGCAAACCCTTGTGACAGGAGCAGAGCAGTAACCCTTGGGGCTGCTGTTCACTCTCGGGGCTGGAGAGACGGCTCAGTGTTTAAGGAGCACTTGTTGATCTCTCAGGGGACCTGAGTTTGATTCTCAGCACCTACACTGGAAGGCCTATAACTCCAGCGATAGGGAATCTGGTTCCCCCTTCTGGTCTCCGTGGGCAACTGCATTAATGATTGAAACACACACATACACACACATACACACACACACACACACACACCCTCAGGGCTTGGGATGTGGCTCAGTCAGTAGATAGCTTGCCTAGCACTCCTGAAAACCTGGGTTCTATCCCAGCACCCAACAGATTGGCTTGGTGCTGTGTGGCTGGAACGCCGGCGTTCAGAGCGGGAGGCAGGGGGATCATGAGCACAGGGTCTTCGGTGGCTACACAGTGGAGGCCAGCCTGAGAGACACGATGTGTTAGATTGTCTAAAAAAGAAAGAGGATGAGGGGAGGGAGAAGGAGGAAGAGACACAAACAATAAAAAACAGGCAGTCAATAGTCTTCCCTGGTCCCTGTTTTCTGGTTCCAGAGAGGACCCAGGAGCACAGTGGGGGGTGGGGATGCGGGGGTGTGGGGTGGGGGTGGCGCAGCCAGGACAACTCAGAGTTGGGGCTTCTGCGTCACCTGGTCATAAGGCGGCCAGAAACCCAGAGAGTGTGCTCACCATGGGTTCCTTCACCGCTGAGGAGACAGATAAAAGGAAGGCTGCCTTCCAGCACCAGCTGGGGCCCTCGTCAGCCCCGTAATGAAGGGGCCCCTCCCCGAGCTGCTTCCAAGGCTCTATAACCCTTCTTTTTGTTTTGCCCCCATTATGACAGGGCCTCACTCTGTAGCTCAGGCTGACCTTGAACTCACAACCCTTCTACCTAATGCTAGGATTGTAGGTATGCATCAGCATGTAAACAGAGAAAGACTGAGTCTCCTGTACCACAGGCTGGCCTCGTCTAGCTATGTAATTTTTTTTTTTTTTCTTTTTCAAGACACGGTTTCTCTGCGTAATAGCCCTGACCGTCCTGGAACTCTCTCTGTAGACCAGGCTGACCTTGAACTCACAGAGAATCTGACTGCTTCTGCCTCCTGAGTGCTGCTGGGATTAAAGGCGTGTGCTGCCGCCACTACCACCCGGATGAGGATCTTGAACTTCTAATCCTCCTGTCTCTATCTCCTGAGTGCTGGATTAGACTTGTGCACAACCTTGCCTGGTTTGTGTGGTGAAGAAGATTGATTGGCATATTTTTTTTTTCTTTTTTTAGGAAGAGAAAGTACATAGTCTGTCTGTGGTATGTAGTAAGTATGTAGCCTGTTTGGTCTCAGTATCCTTATCCCTTAGCTTTCTGAGTGCTGGAATTACAGCCTGCAACACCACATCCAGTTGAAATTGCTTTTTAAAAATGTATTAATATTAAACAATACCAGCAAACTCAGCTGCATTCCCTTAACCTACTCTCGACTGCCAGCGGGCCTGGCCGCTTTTGTTGAATGCTGCAGGCATCTTTGTCGGTGCAGATCAAATGGAGGGACTGGTGGTGGGTGTTGCCTTTTCCGTGGCATTTCAACGGATGGACTCACTCTCTTTCTTGCCATTTTAAGCTGCAGAGATGGCACAGCACTTACGAGCACTCCTTGCTCTCGCAGAGGGCCTGGGTCCGGTTCCCAGCACTCGAATGGCAGCTCGCAACCACCTGTAGCTCCAGTTCCAGGGGATCCTATGCCCTCTTCTGACCCCCACAGGCACTGCACACATGTGGCGCACAGACATACATGCAGGCAAAACACTGTACATATAAAATTTATATAAACATAAAAATTTAAAAGTCTGAAAAGCTATTGCAGAGCTGAGTGGTTGGGAAGGAGCCTTTGAGGGCCCACAACGCCTGAAGCACTCAACGCCTGACCCATTCTGCTCCCCTGTGTACCCTGAATCCAAATGTGTTAAGTGAGCCAGGTGTGGTGGTGCAGAGGCAGGTGGATCTCTGTGAGTTCAAGGCCAGCCTGGTCTATATAGTGAGTTCCAGGACAGCAGGGCTATGTAGAAAGACCCTGTCTCAGAAACCTAAAACAAAGCCAAACTTGCTAAGCAGTTATCAGGTTGGGTCTAAGGCCCATGGAGTCCACACAGCTATTAGCCAAAATGCCTTTGGAAAGGCTGACCTCTTTCCCATTTATCTGAAGACATGCTTTCCATCTATGAGTTGCTACTCAAAAGGACAACCACCTTCTGTTTCTAGACATACAGATGAGATTCATGACAAAGGGCAAGAGAAAGCAACAGAATCCACACAGGGGCCTGGATGCTCACACACAGTAACCCAACACAGCGCTGAAGAATTTCCTGGCGGGGGTCTCCGCCTTTTGATTTTGTTTCTTGTACCATAGTGTCATCAGTGTGCGGTCACCTGCTGCTGCAGAATGCATCACCAGTCACAGTGCCACAGTCCCAGAACAGGCTCATGCTGGGCATGGGCTCCACCACTGAGCCACACCCCCAGCCCCTCACTGGGGGATTCTAGGCATGGGCTCCACCACTGAGCCACACCCCCTAGCTCCTCACTGGGGGATTCTAGGCATGGGCTCCACCACTGAGCCACACCCCCAGCCCCTCACTGGGGGATTCTAGGCATGGGCTCCACCACTGAGCCACACCCCCAGCCCCTCACTGGGGGATTCTAGGCATGGTGCTCCACCACTGAGCCACACCCCCAGCCCATCCCTTTTGGCGTTTCCTAAGTGAAATGTTCAATGTACACACATTTCTCATCCTGTCCCTTTTCCCAACACTAGATCTGTTTAGCACAATTCCAAAAGCCTAATCATGTAGCTAATGAGGCAGAGTTTTTTGTTTTTTTGAGACAAAGGTTTGTGTAGTCCAGGTTGGTCTTGAACTCCTGATCTTCCTGCCTCCACCTCCCGAGTGCTAGGATTACAGAAGTACACCACCATGTGCAGCTCACACAGAAATTTATATTAAACAAGGACAGTGTTGGCAGAAAACAGGCTTGGGCAGACAACACAAAATTCTGGATGACTGACAGGTCAGTCCGGATTCTGGAGCTTCAGGCTTTAAAGAGGGAGGAAGAGATCTGATCAGAGGATCAGGTTAGGTGCGTCGTGGTGAGCAAACGGTGGGTACTTTGTATGGCATGAAAGATGCTAGTTTTGGGCTGTGCCACTCACCACACACCCCAGAACCCCGCCCAGGACTCACATTTCTTTCTCAATCTGGCGTAACGCGGCTGTTAGGACTAGCTTGATCTTTGGCGCCACCATCCGTTCAAACTGCATTTTGCTTTACGAATTCACTGGGAAACCCTAGGCGACTTTGCCATCAAGTTACCGACTGGCGTGGGGAAGGGGACAGAAACCTTCAACCACAGCCTGACTGCGGATGACTGTAAAGATGCTCACATCCCTCTAGGGAGAAGTTTGATTTTTTTTATTAAAAAAAAAAAAAAGGGGGAATAGAAACCACACAAACGTATAAGACGAACACTAACAGCCACTACCCACGTTAAGAAAGAACTTTACAGACAGCACGGACTCCTTCCCCACATAGCTGTTTGGGTACAATGTTCTGGGTTTGCCAGGTTAGTACTCCAGAAATGATCAGTTTTCAAATCCCAATTCACAGGAGGCAACTCTCCCCGAGGGGGCGGAGCAGTGCTTAGCCGACCCCACCTTTGAATGACCAAGGCCACTGCGAGCTCAGGGAATGCTTGCAGGGGACGCAGTGGGCGATGGTCTCCGCGGTCTTGCCTGGGCACCTACGGCTCCATGCATCAGCCGCTCACGCTGTCACACGAGGGCTGGCACCAGCTCTGGCAGGTCCTCGGGAGACCAGCATGTCGGCACTAGAGGTCACGGCTGGGCTCCAGGGTGCTCTCCAGCTGCCCCACAGAGACCAGGGGGCCGAGCTGCCCCGAAGGGACACTTTCCGAGGGGAAAGTGACCAGGTTCGAGTTCTTGTTCTCACCCCAGTCACTGTGCTGCTTCCGGTGGCACCTCAGAGAGTCGTCCCTGACAAAGGATGCACCACACTTGTCACATCGGAAGGCCCTCTGGGTGGTCATCTTGGCCGGGTGGTGAGGGCCACTCTCCCTGGGCCCGTCCGCGCCCTGCGGGGGGGCCCTGTTCTCTGTCTTGGCCCCTTCCCTGTGCACCTTGTCGATGTGCTTGGCCAGGCTGCTGGGCCGCTTGGTGTCGAAGCTACAGAAGTCACATTTGAAGGGCCGGTCCTTGCAGTGCACTCTGCTGTGCACGCGCAGGGCGGCCGGGCTGGAGCAGGAGTAGTTGCACTCCGGACACTTCTCGGGGTGGTCGGCCTGATGCAGCCGGCTGTGCTCCAGCAGGTCGGCCCGGTTCCGGCCCTGGAAGGCACAGTGCAGACACTTGAAGGTGTGCTTGATGCGGACGTGCGACTTGAGGTTCGCCTTCATGGTGCAGCGCACGTCACAGAACTCGCACTTGAAAGGCTTCTCCCCCGAGTGCACGATCATGTGCCGCTTCAAGTCCGAGCTGATCTTGAACTTGGCGCTACACAGCCAGCACTGGAAAGGCGTGTCCCCTAGCAACGGAAGGCGTGATTACTTCAGAGGGGGCAGGCGACAGAATGCCCCCCAGACATGCACCACATACCTGGCCGGAAGACAGCTGGGTCTTTTGAACCTGGCTTGCCCCTTCTTGATAATGACACTTACCATGTATAATAACTCAGTACCGTTCGCCTATTTTACAGATGGGGCAACTGGGGCTCAGAGAGCTCAAGTAGCAGGGGCCCAGACTCATGTACCGCCCCCGCCACCAAGTCCACACTTAATGACACTTGCTAGAATGAAACCTATGTTGCATATGAGTTCTCCAAATAAGATTTACAGACACAGGACTGGCAAGATGGCTCAGTGGTTAAGAGCACCAGTTGGTCTTACAGAGGATCCCTGTTCAGGTCCCAGCACCCACATGGCAACTCACAACCACCTGAAACTCCAGTTGCAAAGGATCTGATGCCCTCTTCTGGCCTCCATGAGTACTGCATCTGGTGCACACACATGCAGACAAAATAGCCATACACACGAAACGGAATAAATCTTAGAAACAGTAACTACAAAAGTCTACAGAGATGCTAACTAATGTGTTTGACATGCAACAGTATTTGGCATGTATTAATAACTCTTGTTTTTTTAAGGTTCAATTTTTTGATGTGTGTGTGACACACACACACATTCACTTCTGCATGTCCGTGAGCAGTATCCACAGAAGCCACAGGGCATTGGATACCCCGGAGCTGGAGCTACAGGTGGTTGTGAGCTGCCTGGTGTGGGTGCTGGGAACTGAACTCAGGTCTTCTGCAAGAACAATACATGCTCCTAACAGCTGAGCCATCTCTACAGCCCCACATTTTAAAATTTTCTCATTACACATTGAGTCTTTTTTTTTGGGGGGGGGGATTTGAGACAAGGTCTCAATGTGTATAGCTCTGGCTGTCCTAGAACTCATTCTGTAGACCAAGCTGGCTTTGAACTCAGAGATCTGCCTGCCTCTGACTCCTGAGCACTGAACTTAAAAGGTGTGTATCACCATGTCAGGCTCAGAATGAAACTTATCTATAAAGTTAACACACAGACATGGCAGCGAGCACCGGGATCACTTGGTAAAAGGCCACAGCTTTCTAAGGTGCTTCAGTTTTGAGTCTTTTCTCCTTGCAGAAAGTTCTGGTCATTCTGAAGGCAGCGACTTTAGTCATAACAGCTGGGACAGGTCAGTAAGTCATTCTGTTCACTCTGCCCATGGCAACGGCCTGCTTTTCCAGAACTACTTTCCAAGGTGAGCGGCAGCCCACACCAGGAGTTTTTTAATATCTCTTCTCTTCACAACAACTCCCAAGTTGTCAGGTACCACTTTCTTTATACACTGAAGTTCAGTACAGTTTCATATACCACCCCTGCACCCCCCAAACAGGGTCTCACTATGTAACTCCAGCTGAGATTGAACTATGCAGACCAGGCTGGCCTTGAACTCACAGAGATCTGCTTGCCTCTTCCTCCTGACTGCTGGGATTGAAGGGCAGTACCACCATGCATGGCACATTTCCATTCTTACCAGACATGGTAGCTGATGCCTGCAACCCCAGCACCCAGAGGAAGTTGAGGCTGGGGGACCACTGTGAGTCTGAGGTCAGCCTGGGCTACAAAGTGAGATTTTTGTCTCAGAGAGCCAAAATAACAGCTAAGAAAACAAGGCCTAGGGAGATGGCTCGGTGGATAAAGTGTTTGGAGGGTCTGAGTTTGGGTCCCGGCACCACGGTAAAAAGCTAGATGTGGGCATGACACCTGTGATTCCGGTGCTGGGAGGCAGGGGCAGGAGGATCCCCGGGCAGCCATTGTAGAGTGCTAGCTTCAGTGAGAGACACTGTCACAAAAGATAGCAGTAAAGGTGAGGAGAAATAGGGGGAGACACCATGTTCACCTCTGGACTCCTCCTGTCCCAGTATAAATAGTCCCACAATCCGCACACGTACATAACACGCCTAACACACACACACACACACACACACATCCATATGCGCATGGATATTTTAAAAGACACAATTTTCCATTTTGCCTGTGAATTGTCATACTTGGGTAGTTTTCATATTTCCACTTTCAAAGTATAGATAATTTAAGTTCGAGCCAAACATTGCACGGAGATCACAACCTTCTCACAGGGCCACCGTGACACAACTAGTAAGTGCAATGGTTCTCTTCCTTACACGCTCGTCTGGGGCGGGGGCACGTGGTACAGCTTGCTTTGTTAACTGGACTCTGTATTTTCTTGAGGACAAAGATCATCTCAGTTTTGAAGTCATCTAGTCTTTTAGGTTTCCTGCCACATTCAATTTTGAGTGGGTGTCATAATTTCTGGTGTACTTAATTTTTTTCTCTTACCATTCTGTCTAAGCGTCGCCCTGACCCTTTCTCTCTGCTGCGGTACCAGTTAGCTACGCGGACTGTGAATACGTGAAACGCGCGAAATAAGTCACGGTGGATTTTACCACCTGTTTTTTTCATGTAGCTTCATGAAAGCTTCTTCGTGGCCGAGAGAAGAGTCTTGAGCCTTTGACTATACTTCTGTTCTCCTCTGGCACACGGATGGTGTTGCTGGTGTAGGATTCCGTGTCCAAAGTCGTTCCTTTGGGGCTGGTGAGACGGCTCAGCAGCGAAGAGCGTTTTCTGTTCTCAGAGGACCTTGGCTTGGTTCCCAGCACCCACGTGGCAGCTCACAACTGTTTGTAATTCCAGTTTCAGGGGATCCACTGCCCTCTTTTGGACTCCATGGAACCTATGTGTAAGTATAGGCACAACACTCCTACACGTAAATGAAAATAACTAAATCTAAACAAAAGAGTCACCCCTAAGTGTGAGGGCATTTCTCCTGTCTTTAGGAACCTATATTACCTAAGAGTTTTTCTAGGGGAGTCTGAGGAAGGATTTTCCCACTTTTTTTTTTTTTTTCTTTCAAGACAGGGTTTCTCTGTGTAACTCTGGCTGTCCTGGAACTCACTCTGTAGACCAGGCTGGCCTTGAACTCACAGAGATCTGCCTGCCTCCGCCTCCTGAGTGCTGGGATCAAAGGTGTGCGCCACCGCCCGGCTGCAAGATTTTTTTTTTTTTAACACTTAATTTTCTTCTTAGGTTATTCAGAAACAATAATTCTAATATCTGGCTTTTCATCTAGCTCATTTTGTTTAAATTTCTGGGAAATTTTGCTAAATAACTAGCAACTCTACTCCCCCCCCCCCTTTTATTGAAAGCAGACTTTTTCTCACAAAATATAACCTGATTATGTTTTCCTGTCCCAAGATAAAACAAAAATCAGCACATCTGAATAGGACAAAGCAGAGGGAAAAGAGCCCAAGAGACACAAGAGTTCACACACTCAGGAATCCCTCAGAAACGCTAAACTGGAAGCTACACTAGATATGTAAAGAACTTCAGGACAAAGAGAAAGAAAAAGTAAAACGAAAATAATGAAAGGTAATAAGATAAAATAAAAAAGGGGGGGAGGGGAGCCCTGACCTGACAAGGAATCTCCAAAGGTGCCACTGAGTTCTTTCTGTCGGCCACCTACCGCTGGGGCATGCAGCCAATCCTTAAGAACAGTTTGTTTCCGGGGCCAGGTGCGGTGGCGCACGCCTTTAATCCCAGCACTTGGGAGGCAGAGGCAGGAGGATCTCTGAGTTTGAGGCCAGCCTGGTCGATAGAGCGAGTTCTGAAACAGCCAGAGCTTCACAGTGAGACCCTGTGTCAAAAAAGAAAAGGAGAAGAAAGAAAGAAAGAAAGAAAGAAAGAAAGAAAGAAAGAAAGAAAGAAAGAAAGAGAGAGAGAAAGAAAGAGAATAGCTTGTTTCCCAGTGAGACTCTCTTGGAGAAAACAGTTTTCATTTTCAAGTGGTTATCAATAGGAGACTGCTTCTGATTTAGGGGCGGGGTCGTGTGTCCACCTCTCCTTCCAGCTCTAGGGCCCTGGCGCAGACCCGCGCAGGCCCTGTGGGTGCTGCCTCAGTCTCCATGAGTTCCTATGTGTGTAGGGCTTGTTGATTTAGCCCTTGCTGACGGAGGGCCTTGTTTCTTGGTGCCCTCCGTCCCCTAGCGACTTTAATTCATGCCTCTTTGTTCCCACCATCTCTTCACGGATCTTACCTGCTCGTCTGCTAGCGGTAGACATCAGCTCAAAGGCAAACCCCTTTCCGATTCCCCGAGTGCTCTCTGACTTCCAGGATTTGTTGCTAGGCCTAGCGTGTTTCATGGCACTCAACTAAGTGGGTCATAACCCTTGGCTGGCTGTACTCAGGAGGAGGTGACTGCCTTCAGCAGGAGACACACGGATGTCATGGCTTCACCTGCAACCAAGTAGGCTGAGCATTGGCTTCACCCCTGAGCTCAGCAGCCACCGTTCTACGGAAAGCTGTTGTTTTGGCACACAAGACCCAAACAAGGCACATCGGCTCAGACCCCAAATTCCTTTATTTCTACCATCCGCTCATCTCAGCTGCTGTGTCTCAGGCCTGCTGTGTCTCAGGCCTGCTGTGTCTCAGGCCAGCACAGGTGAGGAGACAGAGCAAGCGGGTGGGCTCCCGGGAGGGCGGCTTACCCGTGTGCGATCGCAGGTGCACGGTGAGCTGGCTGGAGTTGCGGCTGGCGTAGGAGCAGAGCTGGCACTTGTAGGGCCGCTCGTCCGAGTGGATGCGCAGGTGCTTCTTGAGGCTGCTGCTGTCCACGGCCGCATACTCGCACAGGTGGCACTTGTGTGGCTTCACGCTCGTGTGGCAGCGCATGTGCATGGTGAGGTTGTCCTTCCGGCTGAAGCACTTGTCACAGAACTCACACTTGTGCGGCTTGTCGCCTTCAAACACACAGAGAAGAAGTCAGGGTTATAGGGTTTCTTGGTCAGGATAGGCCTTTTTTTTTTTTTTTTTTTCTTTTTCCTTTTCTGTTGCTTTGATAAAATACCCCGACATAAGCAACTTAAAGGAGAAAGGGTTTGTTTTGGCTCACAGTCAACGGTTAGTCCATCACGGTGGGTAAGAAGCTTGAAGAGGCTGGTCACGAAATCAGGAAACGGGGCGATGAATACCTGCTGCTGCTCATCCCTCTTTCTCTAAAGAGTCCAGGATCCCAACTAGGGAATGGTGCCACCCGTGGTGGGCAGGTCTTCCCACCTCAATGAACTCCATCAAGACAAAACCCCACAGGCACACGCAGAGGCCTAGCTCCTAGGTGATTCTAGTTTCTGTCAAGTTGACATTCCGCTAACCATCGCAGGGTGATGACACAGATTTGATCAAGGTGAGAGTGTGGGCAGATGGGCCTGCCTCCTCCTCCTGTCCAGTGGCCACACACAGAAGAGGAAACCAAAAGTCACTGCCTGGAGACCAAGAAAGTAAGCTACGCATTGATGGCTTAAGCATTAAGGAATCCTAAAGACAGATTAAGCAAAAATCAGGAGACTAAATCTGTTTGGGACAGAGGGAGTGGTTCAAAGTGAGAGGTGAGGAAGCAGGGGTCTTGGCTTTTCTGTCTCCTGGCTGGTAAAGTATTTAGAGAATGATCAGGTTGACTCTACCACCCTCCTCCTCCCACCCCATGGACCTCCTGTGGCCTAGGTTGTCCTTGAACTGTGTAGTTGACAATGATCTTGAACTCCTGACTTTCCTGCTCTCCCCTCCCTGAGTACTGGGATTATAGATGTGAGCTATTTTTCTTCCTTCTTTCCTTCCTTCCTTCCTGCCTTCCTCCCTCCCAAGACAGGGCCTCACTGTGTACTCCTGTCTGGCCTGGAACTCTCTATGTAGACCAGTCTAGTCTTGAACTCAGAGTTCCACATGAGCCTGCCTCCGACTCCTGAGTGCTGGGATTAAAGCGTGCATCACGATACCCAGCCTTTATACCCTCTCTGAACTGGAGCTACTTGCCTTTGAATTTTTATTTTATGGTTGAGAACGTGTGCACGCAAACTTGCATGATGTGGTGTAGGCGTGAGGTGAGGACGGCTTTCGGGGGTCAGTTCTCTCTTACCGAGGGTTCCAAGGATTAAATGCTGGCAGGCTTGCTCAGCAAGTGCCTACACCCACCGCTCTATCTCGTTGGTCCTTTTTTAATAATAAAAAAAAAATATGCGATTTAATACAAAACAAAAACCAGGCACGATGTCCACCCCTGTGTTCCTAGCATGTGGGAGGCAGAGACAAAAATCAGGAGTTCAAGGTCATCCTCCAGTTCATAGTGAGCTGGAGGCCAGCCTGGGATACACAAAATCCTGTCTTCAAAACCAAGAAAGTACACCACCAAGAGGGAGCCTTATGCTAACTAGGGACTTTGGGTAACGGGGTGCCCGTGTAGGCTGCATGATAACAATGTATAGGTAACAATGTGTACCTTTTGCTTGGGATGTTCAGAATAGGACAGACTGTGCCAGTGGGGGCTGAGAGCACATGGGAATTCTCTAACCTTCTGATCCAATCTTTGTGTACACCCAAAGCTGCTCTAAAATATAACACGCATTAGAAAAAGAAAATCAACTACCATCACCAGGGCTGGGTGCGTAGCTCGGTGGTAGAGCGCTCACCTGGCATTCACACGTAAAAATAATCGACAAGGAAAGCTACCCCTTGTGCTTTGGCAGGCTCCCTTTCCAACCACCCGTGAGACCAGATCGCCATCTCACATGTGCGTGTCAACACCACGACACATCGCAAAACCCACATACGGACACAGGTATCGGAACCCGCCTGCTGTCCCTCTAAGGCAGAGATTTGCGAAGGTGAAGGCCATGCTCCTATCAGGCTTTACCTTGGAAGGTAAGTTAATGCTCATTAAGATGGCGTATTGATATGATAGGTCCGTTATTTTAAAATGAGTATTTTAACGTTTCAGCTTTAATTTCTAGCGTAGGAACAAGGGAATGTCAGCTTGTTGCAGGCCTTGGTGGTTTGGAAGAAATGTCTCCACATAGTCTGAGTACTTGAACACCCGGTCCCCAGTTGGTGGCACGTTTTGGGGAGGTTTAGGGGGTGCAGCCTCGCTGGGCAGTGTGTCACCGTGACCGGAGGCCGGCTTTGAGACTAAAGCCCTTGTGCCCCTTGCAGTTTGCTCTCTCGGCCTCACTGAGGATTTGAGCGCTCAGCTCCCTGCTCCAGTCAGCACACCTGCCGCCCACGCTTCCTCGCCCGTGACAGGCTCTGGAATCCCTCTGAAATCCTAAGCCCAAATGAATGGTTCTGTCTCTAAGTTGCCTTGGTCCTGGAGTTTTAACACAGCAACAGAAAAGTCAGGAATACAGAGGCCTTCAGCTTTCGAGTGCAAAACAGCGGTTTCACAGCTGCTTGGCTTTCTGGTGTTAGGCCACCACTGGCT